>WOXC01007019.1:0-25000 GCA_011680675.1 Gymnobelideus leadbeateri | reverse complement strand
GAAAGTGGTCCTCTGTATACTTTATATACCTGGCTGCCAGGAATCTCTCTCCTCCTCCTTCTCTTCCTCCTCCTCCTTCTTCCACTCTCCCTTTAAAGCCACAGCTGCTCATTTGAGTGACTGTATTCTATATATCTTGTACAAACACCTGGATGTGTTAACCTCAGAGAGAGAAGTGGTGGGGGGGGGGAGGGAAGAGGTGGAGGGGGATGGCAAAAGGAGAGGAGAGGGAAAGGCAAGAGGGGGAGAGAGAACCAATGTATGCATGTGCACATTTTTATGAGCTGTGGTAAATATGAGGCTACACTAAAACATGAAAGATAGATGCCTTAAAGCAAGTGGACGGCACTGTTTACTGTCATAGGGAGGTTAGAATAAAATTAACTCATCCCAGATGCATAAATTCACTGGACTTTTAAAGAGAGGATTGAAATAATTATAGAAAATAATGTATACTTCAGCCTTTTCTGGAGTATTTTAATACTGCTTTGATTAATTATTTGATGAAGAAACATTAGATTAGCTTGTTCTCACTGGAATTTCATTTCTTATTAGGGGAATGAATGAAAAGCATTTATTATTAAACATTTACCATGTGCCAGCCATTCTGCTGAGCACTGAGGATAAAAATATAAAAACTGAAACACTTCCTTTCCTCTAGGATCTTACATTCTAATAGAGGAAGACAGCTCAACTCTGAAAATGGTCACCAGGTAAGGAAGCATCTAGAGAGTCACAAGTATGGGTAATTGGTCCACAGGCAATCAATTGCATACCCTTTCCAGAAACAATGGTCCTATTGTTTTTATTGCTGTTCCCAGGGCAAGAGGCAGAAAGCTGGTGGAGAAGCAGGAAAAGAGCATAGGTTGTCTGGCAGATGAAGATGGTCTGGGTGGATGACTGGATGGAATGTGAAGATGAAGCTTGGAATTTAAGGGAAGTGAAAGATTGAGGCTAGTACGGCTGGGGATTCCTTATCTAGATAACATTACATTCTCTTCTCCCCTTTCCCCAAAATAAAAATGTTGGCTAGTAGAAGGCCAACGCTTATCTGTCCTCCTTTACCCACTCTTTTCCCTTTCTGAAATAATCACGAACTAGACTAAGTACTATTGGCAAGGAAGAGAGTTTTGATTCTTGAAGAGTATAACTATTAAATCTCTCCTGCTGTGTCATCTAAGGAGTGGATTTTGCTGTATTTTTTAAAAAAATGTGCATATTTTCTTGGTTCCCCTGGAGATAACTTCAGTACAGACCACAGGTGTATGATTTCTCACCTCATACTGGCTCCAGAGTTTTGCTAGCATTCTTGAGGAAGTGAAAGAAACAGGAATGTGAATTAAGAATGTCTAATTCCTGGCTGTGGTCACTTGCTCTTTTAGTGCAGAACATGGAACTCAACATCACCTTTTCTCCCTTTGTCTTTCCAAGAAAACATGGAGAATTATGATGATCAGCTATTTTAATTGACTGATCGAGTCATTTTTCATTTCTCACGTTCAGAGCATTGTAGATTTGGCAGAGGGGAGGAGTCTTCATTAAAACAATCCATTATTTTTCTGCATTTGCTCCAAATTGCAAGTGCTTTTCTGTATTTCAGGGAAAAAAAGGAAACTGGGAGCTCTTTTTCTGAGTCAAATACAAATATACTCCTTTTCCTTTGTGAACTACCCCTTGTATTTTATGTTCTATGTATACATGAACAGGTTAAAAACATAGGCCAGTATGCTAATGTTCTCATCTTAATGCTGCAGAGCTTTTAATAGGAATTATGTACATTAATCTTCAGTCCAAATAGTAGCATGTTTCTTTTTCATGCCTGGGCCCTGTGGGAAACTTCTGTGTAGTGTGTTCAAAGGAAGAAAACCTGATATTTTAAACTCTCCTCCCTTCCTTTGGGAGTATGCAATACACTCAATGCAAACCTTTGCTTCTCTGCTTCCAGTGCTGAAAGAGTTCCTATTAAACCGGATTATGCAAAACAAAGGGCACTTTAGTGAGGAGTTCGTAACCCAGTTCAGATAGTCTTTGTGCTGATCACCTCCTGTCTATTAGAATAAGGAATTAGTATTGTTTAATGGATGATGGTGTGATTAGAAGTTTGAAACTTTTAAGGTCTAGTCAAACTTTTGCTAAAGACCCACTTGAACTGGAAACTTGGCATTTCAGTCTTTTTCTGATGTTGAAAGAGAAATAGTGTCTATATAAAACAAGGTTATTATGTGAAATTGTGCTAGGCATCCATGACTTAAAGGAAAAGTAATTGGAAGACAAAGGACTTTCAAAACCCTCTGAGGGTTTCTAGGAGGCAAGTTTTGCTGTTTTAGGATTCAAGGGGGCACTATTTCTTCCTCATAGGAGACCAGAATCTCAAAACTGGAAGCAATCTGGAGCCATCTAGTCCAACAACTTCTTAAACAGGGATCTTCTCTATATCATCAGCTAAATTAATAAACTCCAGTGACAACATTTCTCATTCTAAATGTTAGGCAGTATCGCCTTACATTGAACCTAAATTTCCCTTCTGTAACTTCTACCTGCTGTTTCTAGTTCTGTGAGGCCTGAGGGAAGAATAATCCCTCTTAGACTATAGTAGTAAGGGCACTTGATTTGGGACTGGAAGGCAAAACTTCTAATCCCAGTTTTGATAATTATTGTACCTTATTGAACACAATTCATGTCAAGTGCTGACTTTAGATTTTATAGTAGATACTAGAAAATCCAAGATTAGATGTAGGTGACATATGTGTATGTGTATAAAAATATAATTTTAATGTTAGAAAATTACATTTTCCACAGTATCTGGACATTTATTTCATAATATCAAGTCTAATGTGTTAATAGTGAGAGCACAACCCCTCTGATGGTCAATAATACCTTGAGGTACAATTTTCAAATTTGCCTGTTGGGTAAAATCCATCTTGCCACAATCTTGATTAGGGTCTTAGCTTAATGAGATATGTTACACTGTGCTATGATTTAGAACTAAGGTGAGGCAAAGTGGAACAAAATTGTAGGCTCAAAGATTTGTAGAATAATAAAACTAGAAAGGATTTTAGAGATAATCTATCATGGTTTTATTTTACAGAACAAGAAAGTGCTTTGTAACCAGAGAGGTTAAGTAACTTTTCCAAAATTATAACTGTGTTCATGGTAGAACCAAGACTCCTATCTCCTAGCCTAATGCTTTTTTCCACTGTAACATGAAAACAACTGGGAGTCATGTTTAATATTTTTTATTGAAAGAAGGATGGTCAAGTAGTCAATAATCATTTACTAAGTGCCTACTATGTGCTAGATATTGTAGTAAGTGCTGGGAATTAAAAAAAGGCAAAAGACAGTCCCTGCTCTCAAGGAGTTTACAATCTAATAGGAGAGATAAACTCAACTAGTCGAAACAAGCTATATTTGGATTAATTGGGGTTAGTCTTAGAGGGAAGGCACTAAAATAAAGCAAAGGCTTCTTGCAGAAGATAGAATGTTAGCTGAGACTTGAAGGAAGCCAGGGAAGACAGGAGATTAAAAAAAAAGAAGAGGGAAAGAGTTCCAGGCATGGGGGACAAAAAGTGAAAATTCTGATTTGGGGATAGACTGTCATGTGTGAAGAACAGAAAAGAGGCCAGTGTCACTGGATCCCAAAGTTTGTGGAGTGGAGTAAGTGGTAAGAAAAGTAGAAAGTTAGTAAGGGGTCAGGTTATGAAGGGTTTTAAAAGCCAAACAGAGGATTTTATATTTTATCATGGAGGTAGTAGCAAGCCACTAGAATTTATCAAATAGGGTGTTGACATGATCAGACCTGGCTGAGAGAAGGAAGTATTGAAGTAGAATAATAATATCTCTTATTATGAAGGTAGAAATAATGGAATAACAGAAGACTGAAATAATAGATGGGGAAAGAGTAAGGGGGATTTCTTGAAATTCATGAACAGATATGAGTCTTCTTTCCCAAAATGACTGATGTGAAATTGTGTTTAAGATGAGTGTGTGTTTGTGCATTTTGTGTGTGTGTGTGTGTGTGTGTGTGTGTGTGTATCCTATATCAGATTGCATGCCATCTTGGGGAAGGGGGAAGAAAGGGAGGGGAAAAATTTAGAACTCAAAATTTTACAAAAGTGAATGTTGAAAACTAAAAAGAAATCAATGAATAAATTCAAAATAAAAAAGAAATTCAGGAACAGAATAATTGATCATTGGCAGAAATAGAACAAATTTATTATAATATGATTCTGTTATGACATGATAATATTCTGTTATAATGCTATATTTAATATAATTCTGTTATAATATAATATGTTATAGATTTATCCTAAAGCACCCAAATTATAAAATGGAAGAAAGTAAAGATTTATACAGTTCTCACATCAGAAATCTCTTTGAAGAGATAAAATAAAATGATGGATTAATGTCTCTGAAATGACTACGTATCATCTCTAGAGCTCTCAGACACCAAAGACATATTATTTATAAAGAATGAACATAGAAGAATCTTTAAAAAACTGTATTGTAATTTGTCTTTGTGATGGGGTACTGGATAGCTTAGACTATTCTAAAAACAGCTTAAGTCATTTGTACTTTGTGACCTGTTTATTTTTCCTCTGTGCTTTAGAAATGGTGAAAAACACATGTTTTCTCAACACTTTTGAAGGGACATCTAATTGCTAGATAAGGCTTAAACCATATTTCTGAGTTCATTCAATAAATATTAGTAGTGGGATGTATTGCAATAGACTTCTCTTTGAACTCTGTAATGTGGGCACTGTACTAAAGATGTTTCTAAAAGCATCTTATGTCATTTGTTCTTTCTGACTTGTAGAGGGGACAAAGGAACAAAGCATAAAAAAAAGTGTGTTCTCTCGCCCACATTCATTCAATGGTCTAAATAAGGCACAACTGGTACAGAGTGGCAGTGAGAAAAAAGGGACAGCTGCAACATTGGCATTAGAGGTGGGACATATTACTACTCCCCAGGAAATGCTTCAACTCCTCCATGATTTTCATTGTAATAGCACTTGTATTTGCATACTAGCCTTTGAAAGGGGGGAAGAAGATGCCAAAGTTGGTAATGAAGATTTTCAGGGCTAATCTCTTCAGAGCTGATCATAGGATATGATCTAATGTTGTCTTGAATGTATTATTTTCATTAGGAAGTCTAGTAGAATGGAAGGGACACCTGTATGATCCGAGGCAGGCCATTTCACTTCTCTGGGCTGGGTAGTATAATGGTTAGAACACTGGCCTTGAAATCTGGAAGACCAGAGCCCCAGCCACAAATATTGTTGCGACCCTGCCTGCACAAATCCCTCTCTTAGATTTCGTTTCCTTTAGTCATTAATGTGGATAATAGTAGGAACAACCTTGCAGAATAGATACAAGGATCAAATGAGACAACACACACAAATCACATTGCAAACCTGAAAGTGTCATATATATATGCTAATTATTGTTTTCCTTATCTATAAAATGAGAGTCAGATTAGATTCAGGTTAAGGTCCCCTCCATTCTATAATGCATGAGCCTACTGTTTAAAAATGTATGTGTGTGGGTGTGTGTGCGTGCGTGAGAGAAAGAGAGAGAGGGAGGGAAGGAGAGGGGGGAGGAGAGAGAGAGAGAGAAGGAGGGAGGTGGAGAGAGAGAGAGAGACAGAGAGGGGGGGAGAGAGAGAGGGAGGAAGGGAGAGGGGGGAGGGAGGAAAAGGGGGAAAAGAGAAAGGGGAGAGAGGGGAATAGAGAGGAAGAGAGGAAGAGAGATGGGGTGGTGGTTGAGAGGGAGACAAAAAACAAACATAAGCTATTTATTAAGTAAATACTGATATGGAGAAAAAGACCTTACTTATCTAGGTCTCATTACCCTCTTTGAGAAATACTTAACAATGTCTATAAAAGTATTAGCTCTCTCTCACTTCCGTGTGTGTGTGTGTGTGTGTGTGTGTGTGTGTGTGTGTTGGTCAGAGTAAAGTTCAAAGAGAGTTTGCAGAAATGGATTGTATTTTACCTGCATGATTTTAGGAAAATTCTTCTTGGCTTCTAGACCTTAGCCAATTCAAGGAAAAGTCATTTATATCTGTATTGCATCCCACTCAACTGGTAGTTTATAGCAATTTAAACCCTCATCACTTTAAATTCTGTTTCCTTTTTATTTCTCATTCAAAATAGCCACCTTGCTCTATGGAACACTCTCCCTTCTCTGTTGCAACTACTGATCTATCTGGTTTTTTTTTTAAATCCTGACCAAAATCTCATCTTTTGCTAAAAAGTCTTCCCCAATACCTTTCAATCCCAGTGCATTCCTTCTGTTACCTATTTGCTATTTATTTTATATAGATCCTGCTTTGTATAAATTTGCTTCCACCATTAGACTGTAAAATTCCTGAGGGCAGGGATTTTCTTTTGCTTCCTTTTAATATCCTCAGTACGTGTACAGTGCTTGGTGCATAGTAAGTCCTTAATAAATGTTTATTGGTAGATTACTATCCTTCAGCCTATTTATTAATTTCTTTTCTCTTTCCATCATTGCCTTCTGGTGATCTGCAGTATTTATTCATTGGAGATTTAAGTATTCCATGATTTATAGTCACATGTATCACCTGAAAAATATTGGTATTTAAAATAGAATTGTTATTTGTTATTCATTTCAACATCAGTTTTGGGCTCATTAAAAGCACTGTATGATTTATCTAATTCAACACAGTCCACTCTCCTGTTTAGTTGTAGATTAATTCATTGTATATCTACAGTGATTGTGTAAGAGATATACATGCATAGTGTATCTATATACATATATAAATATATACATATCTGTTTGTATGTGTGAATAATATCTGTACATATATACTTTTTAAAAAAGCAATTGGGGTTAAGTAACTTGCTCAAGGTTACACGGCTAGTCATTATTTATGTGTGGGTGCTTATTTTCTGAGGCTGGATTCAATCCCGGGTCATTCCAACTTCAAGGCTGACGCTCTTACTACCTAGCACCACCTAGCCGCCCCTGTACATATATACTTTGTTGTTGTTGCTCAGTTATTTCAGTTGTGTACTACACTTTGTGACCCCATTTGGGGTTTTCTTGGCAATGGTTTTGGAGTAGTTTGCCATTTCCTTCTTCAGTTCATTTTCAGATGAGGAACTAAAGCAAACAGGGTTAAGGGACTTGGCCAGGGTCACATAACTAGTATTTATCTGAAGCCAGAAATTAACTCAGGAAAATGATTCTTCCTGATGCCTGGTACTCTATATACTGTGGTACCTAGATATGTAAATTCTTCATCTACTTTCTTTTTTCCTATATGTACAGTTAGATCACCTTCTTTTGGTAGCATAGCCCAAAGAACTTTGGAGAGAGAGTCAGGAAGCTCTGAGTTCAATTTCTGCCTCAAATACCTGGGAAAGTCACTTAGCTTCTCTCATCCCAGGGCTACTATGCAGATTAAATGAGATAATATATATATAGTGCTTTGGAAACTTTAAATCATTATAAAAATCCTGGTTGTTATTGTTTTGATTAATTATGTATCTCATGTAGGAGGTTCTTTATGTTCTAGGGGGGCTTACCACAGTCAGAACAAGATAATCCACAAATGGACATCTATATGGCTTCACTCCAAAATCCCTCTACCATTTGGACTTTGCAAGGGACATCTTCCAGGAAAGTGTCAAATACTTTTGGCAACCATACATCTCTCTCTTTTTCCCTTGCTTGATATTAACAATCAGTTAGTCACCAAACAAAATTATCACTATCTTCCATTTTAAAGAATCTTGTATGATTTTGACATATGTAGGGGAGATATCTTTTTGGAAGAGTGCCTTTAAGGTAGCATTTTGTTCCTTTGAATAAAATAATTTTTTATGGTTAACCAAAAATAAGCCTACTGAGGTGTGTTGTTATCTATTGTCTTCAGTTAATTGTGGACTGCAAGTGATTTCTTATATGGTATTGTTTGCAAAAGTCATTTACTCAACTTTTTCATAGCTTCACAAATATACTCTTGCCCATAGAAAAATTTTGTGGAGATGGAAAAGTAAGTAGATTTGGTAGTTATCCATATTTTCTTGATTACCTCTTTTGACAGTAATAGTGTCCATGATTTTTTGGGTAGCATTTTGTCAACTCCTCTGTATAAATCTGATCTTACTTTTTTGACTCTAAGAAAGTCACTTAATCTCTCTCAGCTGTAGTTTCCTCATTTTTTATATCAAAGGATCTTTGTAGCGTATTTTTCTGATAAAAATTTATTATCTAAGACTAATATAAGGCAAACTATAGCTCAAGGAACCAATTTTGGCTGTCCAGTGGTTTTTATACTGTCAGTGAGATAAGAATGTTTTTTACATTTTAAAATAAAATTTTATTGTATTTAAAAATGTAAAAACCATACTTGACTCTCACAAAAACAGGTAGTGGGCCAAATTTGACTCTGTCTTTTTTTTTTTTTTTAAAGCAATTGGGGTTAAGTAACTTGCTCAAGGTTACAAGGCTAGTCATTGTTTATGCGTGGGTGCTCATTTTCATTGTTTATGCGTGGGTGCTCATTTTCTGAGGCCGGATCTGATCTCGGGTCATCCCAACTCCGAGGCCGGCACTCTTACTCACTGCACCACCTAGCCGCCCCTTTAGGGCAATTGGGGTTAAGTAACTTGCCCAAGGTTACACGGCTAGGTTTTTTGTTTGTGCGGATTAAGTGTCGGAGGCCGGCTCCAAACTCAGGTCCTTCTGATTCCAGGGCCGGCGCTCTATTCACTGGGCCACCTAGCCGCCCCGACTCTGTCTTTTTTTTTTCTTTTTGGAGGGTCAAAGGCAGGGCAATTGGGGTTATGTGAGTTGCCCAAGGTTGCAAGTATGTCAAGTGTTTGAAGTTGGATTTGAACTCAGGTCCTTCTGACTCCAGGGCTGGTGCTCTATTCACTGCAACACCTAGCCACCCAACTCTCAGTCTTTACTATGCCCAGTCTTCACATACAGAAATCATGCAGATACATAGGAAGAAGAAGCCCTATTGCCCAAGAAATTAATGGTGAAAGGTTATGAAAGGCAGTTCTTTATAAGAAGAAAGATAAACTATCAATAGCTTTGTGAGAAATTTATCCAAATCATTGGTGATAAGAGAAATACAAATCAAAACAACTCTATGGTCCCAAATCACAATTGATCAGTATGGCCAAAATGTTTAAAAATAACAGTTGTTGGAAGACTTGTGGAAAGAGTGACACACCAATGAGCTGTTGCTTCTGGAAAGCATTTTGCAGCCATTACCTAAAAAGTGACTAAATTGTGTACACTTTTTGAGCCCAGCAATACTGCTACTAGGCATATGACCTAAGAAGTCAAAGGCAGGGGCGACTAGGTGGCGCAGTCAGTAGAGCGTCAGCCCTGGAGTCAGAAGAACCTGAGTTCGTATCCGGCCACGCACACAAACAACAACAAAAAAAAACTAGCCGTGTGACCTTGGGCAAGTTACTTAACCCCAATTGCCCTAAAGGGGCGGCTAGGTGGCTCAGTGAGTAAGAGCGCCGGCCTCGGAGTTGGGATGACCCGAGATCGAATCCAGCCTCAGAAAATGAGCACCCACACACAAATAATGACTAGCCGTGTAACTTTGAGCAAGTTACTTACCCAATTGCTTAAAAAAAAAAAAAACTATAATAAAAAAAAAGAAGTCAAAGGCAGAGGGAAAGTATCCATATGTACAGAAATATTTAGAACAACACTTTTTTTTTTTTTTACTGTAGCAAAGAACTGGAAGGAAAAGTGAGTGCCTATCAACTGGCTGAACAAATTATATGAATGTATATCATTGCATAAGAAATTATAAAAAGGATATATTCAAAGAAACCAAGGAAGACTTTTATGAATTGATGCAGTGAGAAGGGAGCAGAAGTAGAATGATTTATAGAATGACTATAATAATGTAAAAGAAAATAATTCTGAAAGACTTAAGGACTCTGATCAATGCAGTAACCAATCATGACTCCAGAAGTCTAATAATGAAGTATGGTTCTTATATCTTTACTGAAAGGCCCATAGTTCCAATCATAGCCAACATATTGATTTGTTTAACTGTACTTATTTGTTACAAAGGAAGGCTTGAGTTATAGTAGAGGAAGTAGATAGATATTGATGGTAATATAAAAAAAGAGAAGGAAAAGAAAAAGACATCAATGAAACATTTAAATACAAAGAAGAGAGCCAAAATAAGTTAAGAAGTATTGTCAGACACGCAGGACAATTTTAGTATTATAGTGTTGAATTTAATATAGCCTTAAACATAAACATAAATTCTATATAATAGATACTGCCAGGTTCACATGCAGTCACTTTTTTCTCCAGTTTTTCCCCCTTTTATTGACAAGATCTTGTTTGTAAATGTTTGTTAAGTTAATAATTTAAAAATGGAGGGAAAAATCAGTGGCTTTTAAAGTCCTTTCTAGCTCTAAAATGATTATATTTTGGTTTGCAGTTTTCTTAGTTGTTTGTTTCAAATAGAGAGTTATTTCCACAGGTAATTTAGAATCTCTTAACTATTGAGTTTGATTATTTCTTATTCTTTTTCTGTTCCATTCCACTGATTGACTTAAAATTTGTTTTAACCAGCACCAAACAGTTTTGATAATTACTGCTTTATAATAAAATTTAAGGCTTAGAAATACTACCTTTTCATTTCATTTCATTATGTTCTTTGATATTCTTTTTGTTTTTTCGGTGAGGCAATCAAGATTAAGTGACTTGCCCAGTTTCACACAACTAGTAAGTGTCAAAAGTCCGAGTTTGTATTTTAACTCAGGTTCTCCTGACTCCAGGGCTGGTGTTCTATCTACTGTGACACTTAGCTGTCCCTATTCTTTGATATTCTGGATCTTTTGTAATTTCAAATGAATTTTGTATTCATTGATATAGCACTAAATTTGTAAATTAATTTAGAACCATCATCATTTTTATTCTATTGGTCATATATTTAGGAATAAAACATTCTAACAATAAGCAGCGAATATATTAAATTACCTAAGTCATTTTAAAAAGAGGGTTTTATAATTCTTCTGTGTATCTTGGTAAATGTTTTCCATATTTTATAGTTATTTTACTCTTATCTTTCTATTGCTTCTTTCTAGATTTTGTTATTGCTGTATTGAAATACTGATAATTTTTGTGGATATATTTTGTATTATTCTAATGTACTATTGCAAGTAATTACTGATTCTCTGAGGTTTTCTAAATAAATCATTGTATTATCAGCAAATAGGGATAAACCTTTTAACCAATGTTCATGCCTTTAATTTCTTTCTCTTGTCTACTGTTAGCATTTCTTAAATAAACCAGTTAATGAATATTTATTAAGTATTTATTACTTGCCAGGAATAGTGCTAAGTGTGTGTGTTTCAGTGCCCCCACTGAAACATAAGTTAAATGGTCCCTTTAGAATTATGTCAAATGAAAGTCCCCCAACATAATCTTAACTAAAACTTTATATACTCTATTTACTGATGTGCCTTAATTAATTATTGAATTGGCCTTATTCTGAAGGTTGCATTTCTTAAGAGAAAATATTAATAAAGTCAACATTATACTTTCCCTTTCAAATTCAATTCTGACAAAAATCAGGCAAAATGTGATTATTTTTTCATTTTCTAAATTTCTAGAGTACTTGTGATTTATTCCCTATTATTTCTCACTTCATTATGCATTGCCTATGTGTATAATAAACTGGCTTCCTGCCCATTCATCTCTCTAAGTGGATTATTTAGTCACCCTGCAGCCTCCAGTTGCTAAGCAGACGTGTAAGACCTATAGATCCATAGTTAAGATGTTTTGATACTATCCGCCTTGCAGTTGACCATACTCGAACTTGGTACAGTTCTTGTAATTGGATTTTCGCTTCGTCTATTGTGATAGAGCCCACACCTGTCCTAATCCTAGTCACAATAGCTACCTTTTTTCTTTCTGGCCTAAAGTTGTCTTGGTATTCTGCCTCATATCTCAGTTTCACTGGGATGGAATTCTGCCTTGTTCTCATCTAACTTCCCAGAAATAGAGCCCTACCCTCCAACCCCAACCTCATGTTCTCTGCTATCAATTCTCCTTGCTCGTCACTACCAGGACACCATACTCTAGTTACCTGCCAGAGCAAAGCTTGCTTCCTACGCTTAAAAGTTCTTGCACTAAATTCTTAATAATGCTTATTAAATGAATGAGTGACTTTTGACCACCTGTTTGCCTATATAGATTGAAACCTATTGCCTAATGCCTTGCTTCTCTGGTGTTTGATCTCCCTATTTAGATTTTGACTTGTTGTGTAGACTGTAGGAAATTTTTCAATTCACTTGTCCTAAAAAATCTAGTTAGTTTTCAAGTTCTGGTCTCACCCATTCCACCACCTATGGAGCCCAGTAATGACCACTATATCATATCACATCTCCCCACACGTGGGGAGATGAGTACACTGACAACACAGCTCTTCCCCCACCTTTTTTTTTTTGTGAAGTCCGGACCTATGATTTCATTGGTTTAATGAACTCCTCTTGAGAAAATTTCTTCAACTAATGCAAACTGCTCTGCAACTTGAATCATAGACCTAGCTGACAATGACAATAGCCATGAGAAATCATGTGACTTGCCTAGGGTCACAGAGCATGTGTCAGATTTTCTTCTTGACTCCAAGGTCTGCTTTCTATCCACTACTCCATTTTTTTCTCTCTCTGTCTCTAACACACAAACACATACATAGATACATATGTACGGATGTTTGTATTTATGTCTGCATATATATATATATATATATTTTTTTTTTTCCTCAGTAACTAGGGTAGCTAAATGGAACAGTGCATAAAGTAGTCAGGAAGACTCATCTTCCTGACCCTGAACAAGTCATATAACCCCATTTGCCTCAGTTTCCTCACCTATAAAATGCACTGGAGAAGGAAACAGCAAACCACTCCAGTATCTTTGCCAAGAAAAACCCAGCAACTGAACAACAAAATTCAACAAGATGTCTTTTTCCCCCCCAAGAGTGTTTTGCACAGCTCAGAAAAAACAAGAACTTTATAATTGCTTCCTCTGTTGGCTGTTCTTTAATTGCTTTTAATTCTTTAACTAATTTATTGATACTTATTAAGCCATGACTAATTAAGGGTAGAACTAAATCTGTTGTGGTCAGAATCTTGCATTTTCTCATCAAAATAGCATAAATATAAGTAGAATGATAGCCAAAAGAAGAAATATGGTTTTCAGTGGGGTATTATATATGTAGTCACCATTCCAGGAAGTAGTTATTATGTTTTTTTTTTTTTAAGAACCCTTTCCCGGAGGACTTCTCTAGTTGTTATTGTATCTACCAACTGAAATATTATTTGCTCCTTTTCATCTTCATTTTTTGTTTTTTGTTTTTGGAGATTCTAAAGATTTTTTTTATTTTTGGTTAGGTTTGAATGGTATAAAGCTTCTGAACAATGTATAGCTTTCTCTTACATCAGGCTAAATCTCTAGGTAAATGCCTTTATATTTTTGGTGTCTGAACTGGGTTTCCCTAATGCCAATCCTGCTTTTACTTTCTTTTCTTTTCTTTTCTTTTCTTTTCTTTTCTTTTCTTTTCTTTTCTTTTCTTTTCTTTTCTTTTCTTTTCTTTTCTTTTCTTTTCTTTTCTTTTCTTTACTTTTCTTTTCAGCAATTGGGGTTAAGTAACTTGCTCAAGGTTGCACAGCTAGTTATTTTATGTGTGGGTGCTAATTTTCTGAGGCCTGAACCGATACCGGATCCTCCGGAGCTCTGGGGCTGTCGCTTTTACTGTGCCAACTAGCCACCCTCCTGCTTTTACTTTCAATAGGATCTACTTTAAAAGATGGTGTCTAGGTAGCTCAGTCATGCTAATGTTTTGAAATGATAAATTGGACTAAAATATAGGCTGAGCAATTTTAAACTATACTAACACAATCTTATTAAGGTTAAGATAATTTTCAAATGTAGTTTTAAAAAATTACATCATGTTCCTTTTTCTAAAAATTCTAAATGACATACTTCTCTTGAGTCACAGCATAATTAGATGATATTTTATTAGACTTTCTTTACAAATTTGAAATACTGCTATTTTTACATGCACAAAGGAGAATCAGTTTGAACAATTGTATTTAGGCATTCATTAAAATGAACCACAAATAGCAACACTTAATTGTGTCAGTTATCCACATAATTGATATGTATATCTAAAGTGCATTATGTTACAAAAAATAAAGTCAGCAGCACCAAGATACATTTACAAAATAAATACATCGTTCAAAAAATAAATTATGGTAAAACGTGATAATAATTGGCTTAGCCTGGGGGAGAAAAAGAAAATTCACAATGACCAATGTGCCATTTCATTGAGCAATGGGGGAGGGGAACTGTTTTATTTCAATGCATTTACAGTATTTACAGACAATAAATATTTCTAATACTTTCCATATGTTCACTATTACAGAATACTGCAATATGTTTTCTGAAGTCCTCAGCTGAAAATTTCAATGCCTCCTGCAAAGAAAAGGAAGGAAAAAAGGGAGAAATCAATTAATCCTCTTTACACATGAAATGATGGAACATGAAAAGTATAAAATTAAAGAACATAATAGAACAAGGCAAAAAAGACATTTTATCTCTTAAATATTTCCTCCAGAGGAGTTAAGGAACAGCTCTGAATGGAGTAGAATCAAAATATCCCTTTAGAATCTCTTTTGCACACATGGTTTGGAGAAAGACAAAGTAGTAGGAAAGTTTGTAGTGGACCACCTTAAAATTGCTGAACACCTGAAAACTAAAACTTCAGTCTATATTTTAAAAATTATCAGAAGGAAAAGATTGCTGTATTTTTGCTAAGGCTGTCAGAAAAAGGATGTTCTCTGAAGACTTGCAGAGAACTTCTAGGTGATAAGGATGGGAAAAGAAAGAAAAAAATAAGAGTATTTGGAAATGACATAGAAGTGGAAAAAATCTATGGAAATAGATAGCGGAAATATCTATGGAAAATACATCAAAGCCCCCTGACTTTAGATGAAGCTTCAGGCAGGTTTCTTTCCTCTGTGACCCCTGCCATTAAGTGACCCAAAAGTTGACTGTTTTTGCTCAGTTTTTTTTTCCTGATGCTGTCTCTTTTGGTTTACTCCTTTGTTGTTGAAAATGCATTGCTTAGGCTGGAGTGAAAACTTTTGACATTCATTGATTTACTGACTTAAGTTTCATATTCTGTTACATATATGAATCATTTAAACAGTGTTCTTTATGATTGGGGGATAGATAGAAGATTCATATTTAGCTGTACTTATAAACACTAATGAACAAATTATTTATTGGATTATAGTTTTGGAAATGAGAACTACAAATGATTGCAACTTTAAAGCCAAAAAATACTGAGATTGAGGCATCTATCTGCCTGTTTCTCCTAGGCAATAAATATTAATTTAGGAATGAAGGAAAAACTCATTGAAATTTCAGGGATAAAGTGAACTGACTTAAAAAAAATAACAGCATGTCACTTCCTTGTGTGTCTTTTATTACTTGCATTAAGTTAACACTTGGTATTGAGAACCTTTAATCATTCTGGTCTGGTCAATCATATTTTAAGAGTATATAGCAAAGCTTTTCCTTGTCTCCCTGTCTCCCTCTTCCCTCTTGGCCTACTTCATTTCAGTTACTGTGTTGGTTGCTAGGGAAACAATATAGAATGGAATTTGATTGGCTTTGCCATTGGATTGACTGCCAGGATTGTGGGCAAAGTTTCACATGGCAGACATGTGGGTGTGAGACATACAAAAAGAGCAAATTCTTGACAATTTAGGGGTTTTATTTGTTGTATGAGGGAAAAGGCTACTGGGCATTTAGAGAAGTTTCACTGTGAATCCCCACTTGGTCACTTACTACCTTTGTAATCTTGGGCAAATCACTCACTTCTCTGAACTTCAGTTTACTTCTCTGTAAGAAGAGGAGATTGGAATAGATATCTGCTTTCCAGCTCTAAGTCAATGATACCATGATCCTTTGAATACGACCTATGGACAAGCATTCCTAATTATACAGGGATTGTTCTGAAATGCAGAGAAGACAGACTACAAATTACAATTTTGACCAAAAAAGTGGGTACAAAGATATATATGTACACACACACATATGTATATAGAATAAAGTCAGGAAGATCACTGAAAGAACAAATAATTTCATAGAATCCCAGTATTTTAGAGTTGGAAGGGACTTTAGTTTGTCTAGTCCAACCTCTGCTTGAACAAAAATTCTCTCTATAACATTTCCCACATGTTGCCATCCAGCTTGAAGATCTAGTGAAGAGGAACTAATTGTGTTCAAAACCAAGTCACTTTGAAAAGTCTTCAGTGTTAGGTAGTACTTGATGAAATGTGTCGAAAACACCATCAGTAAGAATAAAGACTATGTGGAATATTCCTTTTAAATCAAAATGGAAGGACCAAAGCAAACTCTTAAAAATACTTTTTAAAATGCTCAGCTAATTTGCTCATTGTCTTCTCTTGTGATTTCACCTGTTGCATATGCACACACCTGAATAGGGAACATCTAAGTAAACAATCCATGTGTACAGTGAGCAGGTGTATTTTATTACAAATATTTATATACAAACACACTATAGTTCTGAGCTCTCTTATTTATTGAGGAACTCTGCTATATTATTTGTGTTTTATGAATAAATATTTACTGAGACAAAGGATATCTGATTTAAAGTTATAATTAAAATGGTTTTCTGAATTCTGACATTTCAGCCAGATATCAGATCAAAAGCATGATCATAATGTAATTCTTAGAAAGTAAAGCAATACATTTCCTATTGTGCATGCCATATGAAAGGAAACAAAAATTAGCTGGATAGCTTTTAAAAGACAAAATCACTACAGGTGTTATAAAGCTTATGACTTTACCATTTCCTACCATTTCCATTCTCAGATAATTCTGTTAATAATGTCTTCCCAGCCCCCACCAAAAAAGAAGAAAAAAGAACAGGGCAATAAAAAATGGCCAGATGACCCCTCCCCTTGGTGGTCTTATGTATAGTTTTCTAAAATACTTGTATCTGAAAAAAAAATTTGTTTGACTTATCTCAATGCTGAAAAAGAATATAAAATACATTTATATTCCTTAAATATAAACTGAAGACATATATCAGCCAAACAAATTTTATATGGCTTATTATTCCATATACTTAAAACATTTGTATGGCTCTATCCATTTTTTATCAATGACACTTCTTTTCCTTGCTACCCAGTCCACTTTTTTCTATAGTTTATCATAATACTACATTAAGAGAATACAAATATCTGGCTACAATATGAAAAACATCATCCCATGAGGCTTCTAACAATAAGAAAATAGAAAGAAGAAACAGTTATTTCTTTTTAGCCCATTAGGAATTGGATTGACTGCCAATCCTGTGGGCAAAGTTTCACATGGCAGACACGTGTGGGTGTAAGACCTAATTGCATTAGGCCAATGTCTAATTTTCACTTGATCTACTCTGGTTTCTTTTGGGCCCTTGGTACCAGAACTGGTACTTATTTTCATAATTTCTCTAGACACTCAAGGGCACTGAAAACTTAAACTGTCAGCCAATAAAATCCAAAATAAAGTATTTATGTTGCCTTTTTTTCAGATCTCTAGTATATGTAGAAGTAATAAAATAGAAATGGAATCTAATAATAAAATGTACTGGTTTTCACTACTTACTTTCATGCAGGAATATATCTTAAAACACACTGAAGATATTTACTAATTATCCGCAAATGATCTAAGATATATAGACCTTACTGTAACGGTGCTAGGTCATTCATTGAATCCAAGCAGTCTTCACTGATGTCATCACTTACTCCATAAGCTATCCTAATGACACCAAATAACTTGACATTTGATAAAATATACACACTAAATTTTAGTCAATTAACTCAGAAACTGATGCTGATTATCAAGTTCAGAACTGCCTAAAAACAAATTCTGGATTACTATCTGTCAGAGAACTGGGAAAAGATTGGTGGCATGGAGGGGGATATTGAATGGTAAGAAATCATTGGTTGCATCTGGTGTGTTCTTGTGTTGTTTTCATCTGTCTTTCAAACCCCATAGGTTTTCTGTACTGAAAAGTAAAAAAAAAAAATCCTATCAGTGGAAAAGTATGTATAGGAAGACATTGTCGTGTAATGGATAGAGTACTGGACTGAAAGTCAGAAGACTTGGGCATAAAGTCCAAATCCAGAGTCTAATTGTGATCTGGGGCAGGTCACTCAAATACTCTGTGACTTAGCTTTTCCCTTTGTAAAATGGGATAAATATTTGGCACCTTTCTGACTTACAAAAATATTTTCATGACAAATGTAATCAAAAGTAGATACCAAATGTACCGTTAGCATTTATGATACAATTTGTCATAAAAGTTCACAGTAATATTATTATCATTACTAATGCTCCCTCTCTTCTAATAATGTGCTTTTGATGGACCATTGGAAGCTCGTGATGTCATGATATATGGGGAAATATACATCCTTTGAAAGCCAATACCCAAAACTTTTCTCAGTAGAAAACTACTCAGTAGTAGTAGTTCCATAGTAGAGCGTAACTTCCTCAAGGGCAGACTAGTTTTTGTCTTGAATTCCTAGTACCTAACACAGTGCCTGGAATAATAAATGCTTTTTGAAGTAAATTGAATTGAATTTCAGATCAGAAAGATAAAACTGAATTAAAATGAAGACTTAGAAATATTTACAGTTTATAAATTGTTTTACACATACAACATAATTGAACATATAATGTATATACCATATAATACACATTGTGTATATATGTATATATATATATAATATTGTACATATACAACATAATAGATATTATTCTGTAGTGTTCATAGATATTGTGAAAGCAGAAACTCCCCTTGTTTTTCCTTAAGATGAAAAGAGCATAGTTAAAAGTTTATAACATTTAAACACTGATATGTGTTTTATATATATATACATACATATATACACATATATACATACACACACATATATATATGCATATATATATATAAACATACCACTTCTCTGAAGCTAAATTGATATTCAAGCTTAGTTTTGGCCAACTTGGCCTGGGGAAAGGCAACATAGTATAATGGCTAGAGTGCTACCCATAAAGACCTGGATTCAAGTCTTACTCTTTACTCATACTGACTCTGTGACCCTGGACAACTCACTTGACCTCTAAGTGTTCCTCGTCTAAGTCTCTATGTTGTAAAGAAGGTACCAATATACATTGGTAGGTGTTTCCTTACCTGGAAGTTTCCTCTATCAGTGAACTCACAGGTCTAGTCCCTATTCTAAATTTGGAAAAGATATTTAGAAAGGTTGGGAATCTCCAATTACTTTTACAGGGTTCTGACAAAATGTGCTTAGAGATCTTAAAAAGTATTGCTCTAGGGCAGACTATATTCTTCTCATCATTGTGATTCATGTATCATATCAATAGGGAGAAAGTTCAAGAACTATGTGAACTGAAGGTTAGGCAATAGGCCTGGAAATGTTTAATTACCGTAAATTGAGATCCAGCGTAGTCCCAGAGATGTCTGATAGGTGAACCCCTTCAATCCCACTACCAGCTACTCCAGAGTTTAACCAAGCTGATCGAGTTCGCCGTTTTTTCTTTTCCTGTTCCTTGCGTTTCCCTGGCTTCCCTTTCTTTTTCTTGTTAGATGTCCTCAGTGGCTGCTCTTTATATGTCTGTGCCTTGTTGGTCTCCTGAGTTAGGTACCTCCCCTCATCTTCACTTCCAAACCGGACAGGGTAGTTCTTTGTGTTAGTAGCAGGCTTGGGGTTGGGAGAAACATCTAAGGTAGCTCGGATTTCAGCTGTGTTAATGCCTTCAATCAAATTTTGAAGAAAGATTCTTCGTCGTAAATCTTGAATAACTTTCCCTTTGTCATGGAGGAACTGGTGCTCTGATACAGCTCTTTTGCTAAAAAAAAATTGGGGGAGAGGAAGGAGGAAAATTACAATTTAGTTACTACTAGATGTCTTGATTCTATTAATTCTCTACTCTGCATATTATAAAGAGGACTACAACAGCAGGACCACTTAGAATAGCTATTTCTAAAGAAAAGGGGAGGAGAATAAGAAAAGAAATAATGTTTGACTGACAACATGAATCATTAGGTTTGTATCTATTCTTTTCAGGGTCCTATAGGAGGAAACCCCTTATAATAGTATGAATTTCAGGAATAAGTCAATAAACCCGAGATGAGAAAAGCAGAAGTAGCTTCTGGTCCTTTTTAAGTGCTTCCTCCTCTTCCCACACACTGACTATAGGATTCCACACTTACAAGAGACCTTCTCCCCTTCACTCCTTCTGCAGTTCATTTAACCTACCTTCTTGCTATTCCTCACACTCAATAGTCCATCTCTTGTCTCTGTGCATGGAACACTTTCCTTCTGCTCCTCTGCCTCTAAGAATTGCTAGCATCTTTCAAAGCTCAGCTTAAATGTTACTTCCTATATAAGGCATTTCTTAATACCCTCCTTTATGTACTGTATACATTTTGTTATATATTATAGATTTTTATATTATCTCTTCTGAAGAAAAATCCAAGTTCTTTAAAGTCAGGGACTTTTATCTTTGTATTCCCAGAATGCCTAGCACATAGTAGACACTTAATAAATGCTGATTGATTGTATACCAGCTGAAGTATACCAGTTCGTCCTACTCATGCTCAAACCATGAATCTCATCTATATTATCACTGACAAGTAGTCATTCAACAAACTTGAAAATCTCCAGTAATGAAAAATTCACCATCTCCCAAGGCAGCTCTTATGAGGGACAGCCTGTATGAAAGGAATGGAGGTGGGAAATGGAGTGTTCTCTTTTCAGATAGTTGTTTTTAATACTGAAGTGAAATCTGGCTCTGTAACTTCCACACACAAGTTCTAATTCTGCCGTTGGATTTGGGACCATAAAGAACAGATTTAATTCATCTTCCACATGACATTTCAAATATTCAAAGATAGGCAAAGCAGTCAGTCAACTAACTAAGCTGGCATCATATATAGGTTAAATACAATTCTGCTATTTTAAAAATATGTTTTAAGTAATAGAAGTGATTGCTCCCTTAAATGTGAGGGATCCAACTTTCTACTATCTTTGCTTGCCTTGCAATATTTCTCTGTAGGCAATAAATTCCTTACTGTCCCCACTGATGATGTTTTTTTTTTTAAAGCACAGTTCATTAAATACTACCTAATATGCATAACATCACTTTAATTTAAAGACAGTGAAAAAGGTAAAGGTGGAGGGAGCTGAGAATTTCCTATAGGGGATGTTTATTTTTTTAAACTTCACGTGTAGTAATATATTGGTGTGATCTGATGGCCATGGAAACATTGTATCTTTACTAGGACTTTCATATTTTCCTTCTATTCTTGCTTATCTCATTTTCTACAAAGTCCTTTTAAATGATCTCCAATCTTTTATACAAATTTGTTTATCTCTCCTTCTCCTAACCCCACTCCCCCCTTCTGTGTGCCAGTTATTAAAGTTATTCTGAGGTTATTTAGGACTTTTAGTTTAATTAGTCATATTTCCAATTATATACCTTTCAGAGAAAACTTCCTCCATTTCCATCTTTTCCTAAATTCTATTGTATTTACTGTGGTCCAGTCTCCACATGCAGATTGGAGAATTAGGTTTGTTGCCTTGACAATGGATAAGAATAAATAAGAAAAGATTCTAGAATTTTAGAATGATCATCAAACATGGGCTAATCTCAAACATTGGAAGGACTATTCCCTAAATATCCTGATATCTATATGAGGCAGCATTGTGTCCATACTCACTATGACTCCCAGCATAACACTTTCCCCTCACAGGAATGAAAATTGCTTCCATTTCCTCACCTTTTTTCTCCTTACAAAGTTCTTTAACTTACTCTTGGTTTGGTTCCTGGGAGGAGGAAGCAAGAGTAACACAAAGACTAGTGGAAGCCATTGCAACAACAGTGAGGAGAACAAGCTAGACCTCTTGCACCTGGAGTATAGCCATCATTGCATGACCTAGAGTTATTACTATTGTTACTTACTGTCTCTTCATCACAAAATAAATAACTATAGTTCCTAGAGTTTTTCTCTGGAAGAGAGGTGCTTATCTAGCAACTTTCTAAGTGAAAGTATGCGATGAGATTTTAGATTTTAATGGTAATTTCTGCGAATATTATACTTAACATTCAAACTGTCTTTGTGTATTTTAAAGTGCTGACTGACTTGAAGACATTACTTAATGGAAAGGAATTTAAAAGGAGCCTGATTTAAATGAACCATGAAGTAGTCTCTTTCCCTTTTTGAAGGTGCCACATGTTACTAGATTAAAATTCACTTAGTCCATGGGAACTTTTAATAATCTGCATACTTAAAAGTTAGCTATATTATGACTATATTTTCTAAGTGCAGCAGTTTTATATTTATCTTTCAAAAATAGGTCCAATATAATTGCATCTTATAGTTATTGCAATTTAGAAAGCATCCTTTGGGAAAATGCCAAACACATATACACAAAAGTATCTCAGTTATTAATTATTCATAACATATTCTGGATTATTTCACTCCCTTGTCACTCCAACAGACAATCATTCCATCTCTCCTATTCTCCAATTTTGTAATACAGACCAATCCATTCTACTAGCTATAATATAAGTTTTAAATATAAGTTTTAAAATCAGTTGATTCCTTCTAGTCAAATCAGTTTTGCTCATGCCTAATCTCATTGGCATATAGTGCTTCTGTCATATGTGAGTCACAAAGCTTTCCCAACTTAAGCTCTGGACTTTCCCAGGAGATTTCTCATGGGAAATGCAGTTATCATTCTACCCTTCTGCTTTATAAGAAGCATACAGATTTGTTTCACTTTGCTCATTTTAAAACCATATTTCAAGAGCAAGGTTTTCCTTTTGTCTTTGACAAAATTATTAGTAGCTAATTGTGATCTCCACAGACAATGCTGTCAGGTAGTTCACTTAGTGTTTCAAGGATTTTAGCCTTGAAAATGCTGCTAAAAAATGATCATCAGAACTCCCACTCTCCCCCCTGCATTAGATTTTGTCTCAGGCATATGAATTAAATTCTAGTCCTCTTTTAGGGTGGGTAAATAACTTGCCTTTTAAAAGATGTATACATATGCATTGTTAGGAAAGAATAAGGAAGAATGGAGGAGTTTTCCATTTAAATAGCTATATAATATTTGAGAGACATATTTGTCTCCCAATAATACTCCAGTGTTCTATACTTCCATAAATGATTGTATAAATTTATTTGTCACAAGACATTTACGATTCAGGGTTTAATAGTTAAAAGAAAACAACAAATCCTTGCCATAATTATGCTTCATTGTTTTCCTTAAACATTATTAATATTTTTACAAAGATATAGGAAAGAATTCTTAACAAAGGTAACTTCACACATTTGTCTGGGCCACTGTTTTGTTTTTATTCAGAGGGAAGTGTCTTTCTGGGTGAATTTTCATGGAAATAGATTAAATTTATAAGGAACTGTCAAGAAGTACAGAGAGTAAACAGTGTGATAGAAATGTTTTTTAAGCACAAAATGAAGCAGGCCACTGGAGCAGAAGCTTGGCTCTTAAGGAAACATGGAGAAGAGAAGTTCTGTGGTCCATGGAAGAGACAGGGTTAGGGTGTTAGAATTAAGATGACTCACTAGAAGTCCCTTCCAACTCAAATGACTCAGTCAAAAGTAATGCTTTTTATTAAGTGGAATAGACCAAGTCTGACTCCAAAGCAAATGCAGCCAATGATGTTTTAAGTTTACGAATATACTGGAGAGAGTCCCTTTACAGTTTGAATGCAAAAGGTACCCATCTACTTGCCTAAAGTATTTTAACTTAGAACAATTTGCTGCCTGCTTCTTGGTCTTTGTCTCATTCACCCTCTTGCCTCATTAAACATTTGTTTTTTAATCAGAACCTGCAATTTCAACACTGTAGGGCAACTCCTAGTATTGAAATTTCAACTAACAGTTGAAACAGTTGCAGTTGGGGAACCTTTCTATAGTTTACAGTCTTGTAGAGTCACCCAGGGGTACTGAAAGGTTAAACTGTTTGACCATGGTCACATAGTATTTGTCAGAGGCAGAATCTGAACCCATATGTTTCTAATATTAAGATTGGCTCTCAATTCATTAATGGATACTGCCGTTCTCTCATTAAATATATTTTATATCAAATCCTCAAACTCCAGAACTTGCACCATTTCTAATATTTTTCCTTTTCACCTGCTTTAGGAAGTTTTACTAAGTTCTGTTTTATTTTAGAACTGCCCTCTATATTTTAAAAGCAATTCTTCTATGTCTTAACACCCTAAAGCACTGAGAGATTTCTAAGGGGTACTGAAATATTTATGTAGTTGAGGTTAAGCAGTTTTCCTAGAATCTGGTTTGAAGAGTGATTGGGGAGTAGTATGGCTTGATTATATGTTAATAAAAGTTCTTTCAAGAAATTGACTTATTTTGTATTTTGAATAGACTCATGTTTTGTCTAACATGCAGTTGACTGTTATTTGGTGACACTGCAGATCTAATGACTTGTTTTTAACTCCATCTGGCAGTAGTAATTTGGTGTAATATTTTTGTCTACTGATGATTTAAGCTTCCATGAAAAAGCCTGGCTGTAATGTAATGTGATGATTAATCATTGACTAAAGCAATGTTTTGTGGTAGTTTTATAACTGTCTACAGAGTGTGAGTATTTAAGTATGAGATTGTGTTTCACCCACAAACAAAACTGTAACAGTGTTACTGGCTGCTAACTGATTTCTGATGTGTTTTGAATATTATGGCCAAAAAAGAGTTAAAATAGTATTTTAAAAAACTTAGCACAATTTTCTGCAGTAATTGTGAAGAGGGAGAAACAAGCATAATTCACAAATGGTTCCTCAAAACAGAAAACAGATTTTTTTTACAAAACTTTAAAGAAAAAAATTGGCTCCATTCCAATTCACTGTT
>WOXC01007018.1:0-107167 GCA_011680675.1 Gymnobelideus leadbeateri | reverse complement strand
AAAATATGTAACATCTATAAGAATATAGAAAATATACAAAAACCCCTAAAATATAATTATCTGAAGATCACAAGATAAATTAGTGGAACCAGGTAAGTCTCCATGTAAAAAGTATTGTTTTAGCTAAGTTTGAAATGAAACAAAGAATCCCAAGAAGCAGAGGTGAGGAGAGAAAAACTTGTAGGCATGAGACATGATCAACACAAAAGTACAACTGATGGAAATGGAGAGTCAAGTAAAGAAAGGGAAACAAGGAAAGAGCTAATGTAAAAATGGATGCAAATGTTGATTTCTTTTAGTTTATATATGCCTTTAAAAAGAAAACAGTCAACATAGATAGATAGATAGATAGATAGATAGATAGATAGATAGATAGATATAGACAGAGAGATAGATATGTATAGACATATATGTATATATAGAGAGATATGTATATATGTATATGCATATACATACAAATATACACACATATATCATATATATCTTATATAATATGTATATATATACATATATATATATATGATCATATTTTAATTGAATTCTATTTTTTTCAATTGGCACAAATCTCTTTTCACTCAATATTACATCTCCCTCCATCCCCCAAAAATTTGGCTGGGGGGAATCTTTTTTTTTTTTAAACAAGTGCTTTATTAACTTCTGTTTTACATCATTCATTTCTGCCAGATTTTGAGTTACAATCATTTTTCCCCCATTATTCCCCTACCCTACCTCCCAGAATAATAGTCCCACAAGATATCACTTCCTCCAATCTGCTCTCTCCAATACCTTCTCCCATACCCCCATCGACTTTTCCATTAGAGGAAAGTGAATCTTTGTGTCCCAATGCCCGCACATCTTATCTCCCTATTACAAGCGAAAGAGTATTACTAATAGTATTTATATATATTTGAAACATTTAATGTTACGACCCCGAATTTCAGATCCATTTCCTTCCTCCCTTGCCACCGATTCCTTCTTGGGAGATGAGCAATTCAGTATATGTTGTACATGTCTAGCTATGCAAAACATTATCATAGTAGATATATTGTACAAGGCTGCTTATAATTCCTCCCACTCATCCCACCCCCCACCTGGTCCATTCCCTACATAATCCTGTCCCTCTTCTATAGTGGGTACTTCCAACCTCCCCTCACCCCAAGGATGCCCTCCCATCCATCATCCCTCCTCTCATCCCCCTTCCCCCTATCCTGCTGCAGGTTGAGATATCCCATTTAGTATGTATGTCATTTTCTCCCTGAACCAGATTCAATGGGAATGTGGTTTTGCCTTTTTAGCCTTCCTTATTCTCCCCCTCCTTTGCAACCACTTCCCCTTGCTTCTTCTACATGGGATAGTTTACCCTACCCTGTCTCTCCCCATCTCCTCTTGCCACTTTCCTCTCACCTCATAATTTCATCCCTTGAGTATTCTCCCTTCCCAACAAATTCAACCTATGCCCTCTATCCATATATAACTGTAACCATATACACACACATTCACATATGTATCCATATGACCACACACCCTTCTTCCATTATTTTCATAGTGAGAAAGATATCATCAGTCACAGATATTACTTTTCCATATAGGAATGTAAATAGTTCAACTTTGATAAGTTCCTTTTGATTTCTTCTCCCTGATTACCTTCTCAAGCATCTCTTGCTTCTTGCATCTGAATGTCAAATTTTCCATTCAACTATGTTTTTTTCCTCAAGAATGCTTGAAAGTCCTCTATTCCACTGAATGACCATATTTTCCCCTGAAACAAAAATACTCAGTTTTGCTGGGTAGGTGACCCTTGGGTTCATTCCCAGCTCTTTTGCCCTCTGGAATATCATATTCCATGCCCTTCGATCCCTCAGTGTAGAAGCTGCCAGGTCCTGGGCTATTCTGATTGTGTTTCCACAATATTGAAATTGTTTCTTCCTTGCTGCTTGTAGTATTTCTCCTTGATCTGGGGATTCTGGAACCTGGCCATAATATTCCTGGGAGTTTTCTTTTTGGGATCTTTTTCAGGAGGTGATCGGTGGATTCTTTCAACCTCTATTTTGCCCTCTGGATCTAAAACATCAGGGCAGTTTTCCTTGAGAATTTCTTGAAGGGTGATTTCTAGGTTCTTTCCTTGATCATGGTTTTCAGGTAGTCCAATAATTTTTAAATAGTCTCTCCTGGATCTATTTTCCAGTTCAGTGGTTTTTCCCATGAGATATTTCACATTGCCTTCTAATCTTTCATTTGTTTGGATCTGCTTAACAGCATCTTGATTTCTCATAAAGTCACTAGCTTCCATTTGCTCCAGTCTAACTCTGAAGGAATGAATCTCCTCAGTGAACTTTTCAGATTCTTTTTCCATCTGGCAAATTCGACTTTTTAAGGCATTCTTCTCCTCAATGCCCTTTTGGGCCTCCTTTGCCATTTGAGCTAGTCTATTTTTTAAGGTGTTGTTTTCTCAGTCAGGCTGTTGACCCTCATTTCATACTTTTCCTGCATCCTTCTCATTTCTCTTTCCAATTTTTCCTCCACTTCTCTTATTTGATTTTTAAAGTCCTTCTTAAGGTCCTCTATGGCCTGCAACCCGCTCATGTTTTCCCCTGGGGCTTTTGGAGCAGGACTTCTGACCTCACAGTCCTTTTCCCGCTCTATGACCCCAAAATAGGAGTCTAGGGTTGCATTTTTCTGTTTCCTTTGCCTTGGCATGTTGCCACTTAATTGCTTGACTTTTGGGCTTGTTGCCACACTATGGCTTTAAGGCCAGATAGAGGAATTTTCGTCCCGAACGTGTGGGGGGCAACTTCCGTTTCTGGCAAGCTGTAAACCCACCCACAACTTCCACCCTAGATCACAATCCAGATCCAGGGAGGTTAAAGCAAGAGCGATTACCCCCCAAGACTGATCGCTGGATCTCCCCACGATTTGTAGGCTGGGAGCCAGACCTGCCTCTGAAAACTACAAAATGGCGTGTCTCCTCAGCAGCTTCTATCCCCCAGGGGAGGGAGCTGACGCATTCCCCAAATACAGGCCCCAAAGTCCATAGGACACTAACCTCTTACTTTGTCCTAGGCATGTCTATGTTGATAATTCAGGAATCCCCACAGCTCCTGGTGTTCTGGGGTTCCTCCAGCCGGCTGCTGGCCCTGCCGCCCTGGAGCTAAAACCTCGGCTCACGTGGACCTGGGCTCGGCTTGGCTCGGCTCCTGCGCTCTGCGCAGGCTCCCAGACCGCTGCGCTGGTCCTTCCTGCAGGGCTGCTGGGCTGTCCTCAGCGGGAAGTTAGCTTCTCTGTGTCGTTCTGTGGGTGCTGGGGCTCCAGAAGTTGTTCACAGTCCTTTTTTACATAGTTTGTGGGGAATCTGGGGGCAGAGAGGCTTGGAAGAACTGTTTCTACTCCGCCATCTTGGCTCCGCCCCCTGGGGGGAATCTTTAAAGAAATAGACATAGTCCAGGAAAACTAACTCCTACAAAGGTTTTGTCCAAAAATATATATGATCCGTTATGCATTCTCAACTCTCTATCAAGAGATGGGTAGCAGGTTTAATAGTAAATCCTAAAATATTCCTTGATTGTTTTGTTGATCAGGTTCTTTCACATTATATTTTGGTATAAAGTCTATAAGAATTTATTGGATTTACTGAATAGAAGAGTTATGTGGTGAGACATAAAGCTTTTGGAAAATCATTTCAATATCTCTGTTGCACAAGCTTTTGAGTGGGAAGAGACTAGAGTCATAGATTATGATTAAGAGGCAAAAAATAATAAAGGCATAGATTAGTTGGAGAACTAATTACTAGAGACAAAGTAATGTATCTGAAATATGTTATATAGATAGAAGATAACTAATGCTTAGTTTTTAAACCTAGGGAAATCTAGGAATTTCAGTACTCTCAACTAGGGAAGGCAGAACCAAGACGGTGGAGTAAAGTCAGGGATTCACCTGACCTCTCCCCTGAACACCTTTCAAAAATGACACTAAACAAATTCTAGAGCAACAGAACACACAAGAATATGGAGTGAAACAAATTTCCAACCCAAGACAACTTGTAAGGTCAGCAGGAACAATCTATTGTGCCAGGGTGAGAGAGGAGCACAGTCCAACATAGACCATGCCAGCATAGCCCTGACCCCCACAAACCAAGAACAGGCCTTGGGAATGACGGAAGCGGTATCAGGAGCAACGTCAACAGCTGCTTCCAAAACTGACAGCCCACAGATGGTAAGGGTCAGAAGGAGATTACAGGGCTCTTTTTGCTAACACTGAGGCAGGACTCTGAGGCCTTAACCATACTCTGATCTGGGTCACAGATCTGGGTGGCATTTTCAAGGGGAGGAAGAGCACTAGCACAGCAGAGCTTGAAGCCACAGTAGAGGGGGTCCCACCACACAATTGTAGGATAGAAAAGAGTGCTTCTGGTTGCTCTCATAACAAAGAACAGACCAGGAAAGTAACAAACAGCTCTTATTAGATTATACCAACTTGGACGAATTGAAAACTTACAGGTCTCTAGAACTACATCTGAAAATAGGTACACAACACCCCTGAACCTTTAGACTGTGCCCCCTCCATCCTGGAAGCAGAGCCCTACTTTAAAAAGGAGTTAAAAGTAATAGTAAGTAATAAATGAGCAAACAATGGGGAAAAAAACTATGAAGTTAATATGGTGACAAGTAAAATCAAAATACACACTCAGAAGATAAAGTCAAAGCTCCTACAGCCAAAGCCTGCAAGAATAATGTGAATTTGACCATGGAAAAGGTCAAAAAGAATTTCAAAACTTAAGAAAGAGGGGTAAAAGAAAAATTGGGAAGAGAAATGAGAGTGTTGCAAAAAAAATCATGACAAATGAGTCAACAGTTTGGTTTTGGAGAAACACACACACAAATATAAACACACACACAATTGAAGAAAATAATACCTTAAAAACAGACTAGATCAAACAGTAAAAGATGTTCAAAGAACCAGAGAGAAGAATGTCTTAAAAGCAGAACTGATCAAACATAAAAGGTGATCTAAAAGCTCATTGAAGAAAATAATTTCTTAAAAGTTAGAATGGGGTAAATGGAAATTAATGACTTTATGAGAAATCAAGAAACTAAAACAAAATTAAAGTGATGGGAAAAAAGAAGACTGTGAAATATCTCATTAAAAAACTGACCTGCAAAATAGACCAAGGAGAGATCATTGAAAAATTATTGGGTTACCTGAAAACCATTATCAAAAAAAAAAAAGCCTAGACAGTATCTTTGAATAGATTATCGAGGAAAACTGCTCTGATATTCTAGAACAAGGTGGGTAAAATAGATATCGAATGAATCCAAAAATCACCTCCTGAAAGAGATCCCAAAATGAAAGTTGCTAGGTGCCAGCAACTGACATTATGGGATTGTCGGGCAAGCATAATGAGATTGATTCCAAATTATTTTTTCAGAACAGTCTAGCTTGTAATCACTTCCTTTCTGCCTCTAGTTTATCTCTGAAGAGAAGATAAACTTTTTGCTTTGTTGTTTTTACATAATTATTTGAGGGAAAAGTTTCAGGCTGTTTATCAGAGGGAACCTTGCTCACTCCTACATCTGAGCTAGGTGTCTGAGTTTCCTCAGACCTTAATTCTCCAAGATATTTCAGACATGGCCTTTTACAGCTAGACATACTATAGTCAAATTCCAGAGCCCCTAGATCAAGGAGAAAATATTGCAAGAAACCAGAAAGAAAAAAAAATAAATACTGTTGAACCACAATTAGAATAACAAAATATTTAGTAGCTACTACCATAAAGTATTGGAGGATTTGAAATATGATATTCTGGAGGTCAAAGGAGCTAGGATTACAACCAACATTTTCATTACAACATTTTCTTTAAAAAAAAAATGAATTTCACCCTTCAGGGGGAAAAACAGACATTTCAGATAGCCTGAGGATTTTCAAGAATTCTTTATTAACTTCTGTTTTACATCATTCATTTCTGCCAGATTTGGGGTTACAATCATCCCCCCCCCTTATTCCCCTACCCAACCTCCCAGAAGAGCACTCCCACAAGATATTGGTTCCTCCAATCTGCTCTCTCCCATACCTTCTCCCATACCCCCTTTGACTTTTCCATTAGAGGAAGGTGAATCTTTGTGTCCCAATGCCTGCACATCTTATCTCCCAATTATAAGCAAAAGAGTATTAATAATAGTATTTATATATATTTGAAACATTTAATGTTAAGACCTCTAATTTCATATCCATTTCCTTCCTCCCTTGTCACCCATTCCCTCTGGGGAGATAAGTAATTCAGTATATGTTGTACATATCTAGCTATGCAAAACGTTATCATAGTAGATATATTGTACAAGGCTGCTTATAATTCCCTCCCACTCATCCCACCCCCCACCTGGTCCATTCCCTACATGATCCTGTCCCTCTTCTATAGTGGGTACTTCCAACCTCCCCTCCCCCCAAGGATGCCCCCCCCCATCAATCATCCCTCCTCTCATCCCCCTTCCCCCTATTCTGCTGCAGGTTGAGATATCCCATTTAGTATATATGTCATTCTCTCCCTGAACCAAATTCAATGAGAATGTGGTTTTGCCTTTTTTTTTCCTTCCTATTCTCCCTCTCCCTTGTAACCCCTTCCCCTTGCTTCTTCTACATGAGATAGTTTACCCTACCCGGTCTTTCCCCATCTCAAAGTCCATAGAACACTAACCTCTTACTTTGTCCTAGGCATGTCTTCGTTGATAATTCTGGAGTCACCACAGCTGCTGGTGTTCTGGGGTTCCTCCAGCCAGCTGCTGGCCCTGCCGCCTTTGGGCTACAACCTCGGCTCACGGGGACCTAGGCTCCACTCGGCTCCACTCCTTGCGCTCTGCATGCTGCGCGCTGCCAGCTCCCAGACCGGTGCGCTGGTCCTTCCTGCAGGGCTGCTGGGCTGTCCTCAGCGGGAGGTTAGCTTCTCTGTGTCGTTCTGTGGATGATGGGTTTCCAGAAGTTGTTCAGAGTCCCCTTTTACCTAGTTTGGGGGGAATCTGGGGGCAGAGTGGCTTGGATGAGCTGTTTCTACTCTGCTATCTTGGCTCCGTCCCCGATTTTCAAGAATTCTTGATGAAAAGTCCAGAGCTGGAAATGTAATTTGAATTTTACATACAAGACTCAGAAGAAGCACAAAAAGGTGAATAGGAAAGGTAAACAATAAAGGACTTAATAAGGTTAAACTGTTTACATTCCTATATGAGAAGATGATACTTATAGTTCATAAAACCATTCCCATTACTGGTGTAGTTTTATGGAGTATATATAGACAGAGTGAACATGTGTGACTTGAATATGAAAGGAAGATTTCTATAGAAGTAAAAGTAAGGCATGAGACAGGAATTTACTGGGAGAAAAAGGGAATGGTGTAAATTAACTCACATACAGGAGGCAAGAAAAAGTTTTTATAGAGCAGGTGAAGAGGGGGAAATTGATGGGGAATGGGTGAACTTTACTCCCATCAGACTTGGCTCAAAAGAAGGAATAACATACACACACAATTTGGTATAGTAATCTAACTTACCCTACAAGAAATAGGAAGGGAAGGGGGTGAAAGATAGGGGATGCTAGAACGAAGGGCAGATTGGTTGATTAAGTAGACAGAAGCAAAACTCTTTTGAGGAGGAACTGGGCAAAAGAGAGAGAATAGAATAAACCTGAGGGAGTATGATGGAGGCAAATATGGTTAGCAAAAGTAACTGAAAAAAATTTAGAAGCAAGTTTCTCTGACAAAGGCTTCATTTCTCAAACATATAGAGAACTGAGTCAAATTTATAAAGATAATAACTATTCCCCAATTCATAAATTATCAAAAGATACGATCAATTTTCAGATGAAGTAATCAAAACTATATATAGCCATATGACACATTACTTTTACTATTGATTAAATAATAGAAAATTATAACAATTCTGAGGTGATACCTCATACCTATTAGATTGGCTATTAGATAGAAAAAAAAATAAATGACAAATTCAATGGTTCTATTGAAAAATTCAGAACTATGAACAAAGGGCTAAAAAAAAAGTGTACCATTTGATTTAGCCATACCACTAACTATTAGGTCTATATCCCAAAAGAGTTAAAAAATGGAAAAGATCTATTGGTACAAAAATATTTATAGCAGCTTTTTCCTGTGAGGTAAGAATTAGACATTGAAGGGATGCCCATCAGTTGGGGAATTGCTGAACAAGTTGTGATGTGTGATTATGATGGGGTATGGTTGTAATATATGAAATGATGAGCAGGATGCTCTCAGAAAAACCTGGAAAATCTTGCATGGATATATATAAAACGAAACACATTGTGTTAAAAGCAACAGCAATACAATAAGATGATCAACTATGAATGAGTTTGCTCTTCTCAGCAATACTAATATACAAGATAACTAGGAAGAAATTATGATGAAAATTCTATACATCCCCAGAGAAAGAACTGATGGTGCTGAATATAGATTGAAGCATACTTTTTTTTTTCTTTTTGGAGGGGGAAGGCAGGGCAATTGAGGTTAAGTGACTTGCTGAAGGTCACATGGCTAGTAAGTGGCAAGAGTCTCAGACCAGATTTGAACTCAGGTTCTCCTGACTCTAGGGCCAGTGCATTATTAACTGTGCCCCTAGCTGCCCCAATACATTTTTTTTACTTTTTAAAAAAAAATTTTTGGCATTTTTACTCTATGTTTTCTTTCACAACATAAGTATGGGTATGATTTGCATGACTACATATGTATAACCTATATCAAATTGCTTGCCTTCTCAATGAGGGGGGTGGGGAGAGAGGAATTGAGAGCATTTGGAAATCAAAGTTAAAAATATTATAAATATTTTTTACATTTATAAAATATTATAAATATTTTTTTTACATTTTTTTTACATTTAACTGGAGGAAAATAAAATTCTAAACAAAAGAAGAAAAAATATAAATAGGAAAGTTTGATAAAGGGAATAAATGGGGGCTTGTTTGGGCATTTTGAATTTCAGATGACTATAGAACATCCAGAAAGAAATCTCTAATAAAAAATTAATGACTGGAGGGGGTGACCAGAGACTTGGCTTGGGTTTACAGCTCTGGCATTCATCTGCATAGATATAATTTAACCCCATGCTTGTTGATGTTATCAAGCGAGAGTGTAGTGAAAAAGGAACCCAGAATAGAACTTTGATATACTACCACAGTTAGCAGGAACAGGTTTGATATAGATCACAAACCAACAAAACACTCATAAAAATCATTTAAATGAGTAAAAGTAGGAGGAGGAGAGAGAGGGAGAGAAAGAGATTGAAACAGAGAGACAAAGGGAAACAGCCAGAAAAAGAGTGAGACAGAGAGAGAGAGAGAGAGAGAGAGAGAGAGAGAGAGAGAGAGAGACAGAGACAGAGACAGAGAGAGAGAGAGACAGAGAGAGAGAGACAGAGAGAGAGAGACAGAGAGAGACAGAGAGAGACAGAGAGAGAGACACAGAGAGAGACACAGAGAGAGAGACACAGAGAGACAGACAGACAGAGAGAGAGACAGACAGACAGAGAGAGAGAGAGATACAGAGAGAGAGAGACAGAGAGAGAGACACACACACAGAGACAGAGAGAGAGGGAGAGAGAGAGAGAGAGAGAGAGAGAGAGAGAGAGAGAGAGAGAGAGAGAGAGAGAGAGAATAGTATTAAAGTGGAGAGTTGAAGGAAGATCAAAAGTAGGAAAAAGGCATCAGGTTTGGATCATAAGAGATTATTAGTAATTTTAGTAGAACAGTTTCAGTTGGGAGGAAGTCAGTTTGAAAAATATGGAGAAGTAAAAGGAGAGCAAATGAAATAAAGGCGTCTTAATGGTTTCATAGTGTTGGTAATGATGATGATATGGTTGTGGTTGCTTTAAAAATGAAGAGATCTATTTGGAGGTAGCAGGGAATGAAACAGTATTCAGGAATAAATTTTGTGTAGAGGGAATATAGAATGACTGGGGATTTAATTGACTGGAAAAGACTGAAGGAGTGGTGATCAAGGGTATATGTTTAGGGTAGGTATCTCTTCTTCACAAGGTCAATCTATTTATTGGAGATGATGATAAATGTGTGCAAAGAATTACATAAGATTTCAAAGAGTTTTGTGATGTAGAGAAGTAGAGAAAAGAGAACCTATGACAAGATTTGATTACTTCAATAAAATATGAGATGGTCTCTTTCATTTGGAGAGTGAATGGAAGGGGTTGTGTGGGAGGCCTAAGAAAAGAAGAAACGTTTTGTAACAACTTCTGTGAAGAATAGGATAGCAAATCAGTAAGAGTGAAGTTATTAAGATTCATTAGGATTGACACGTATGGTGGGAGATTAGTTGGAAAATAGACAATATATTTTGTCTTGTACGTTTTTGGCCTGATTGTATGATTTCCTCTAACTACACTCTGTGGAATATGAGGAAGAAAAAAAAAAGAAATAGATCCTAGGAACAATTTGATAAAGTCTTTGACAAAATCTGAGCATTGATAGCACAAAGAATTAAAGAATTTGAAAAGAGATTATTGAGTACCAGTTGGTGGTGCAGTGTTAGATTACCGGCCCTGGTGTCATGCAGATATGAGCTCAAAACCACCCCAAGTTACTTACTAGTTGTGTGACCCTGGCAGGTCCTTTAATTCCAATTGCTCCCCCCCAAAAAAACCCCAGAAAATATACCCCCAAAATAGAAAATATACTATTGGTTCAGTTGTCATGGAAAGTAATTTCGAACTATTGTCCGAAACTTCTTAAATTCTACATATGGTTAACTCAGAGATAACATTATTAGGACTATACTTCCAGAAGATTTAAGAAATAAGAAAAGCATGGGGCGGCTAGGTGGCGCAGTGAATAAGAGTGCTGGCCTTGGAGTTGGGATGACCTGAGATCGAATCCAGCCTCAGAAAATGAGCACCCACACATAAATAATGACTAGCTGTGTAACCTTGAGCAAGTTACTTAACCCCAATTGCTTAAAAAAAAAGAAATAAGAAAAGCTACGTATAAAAATATTGATAAGAGTTCACTGACAAAGAATGAATACTAAGATGTTACTAATTAAAGGATGGTCAAACAAATTATGCTATATGAGTGTAATTGAATACTGTCATGCCATAAGAAAAGATGAAGGAGTAAACCAGAAACACTTATATGAAATAAGAAAGTTATCTGAACCAGAAAAAAAGAATTTCTACTATAGCAACATTGGAAAAAACAAACTAACAAGCTTAATACACTTAAGAAATCTGATTAAAGTTGATTATAGAAGGCTGATGTTGAAGAATGCTACCTACCACCTGAAAGAGAAGTGATGGACTAAATATGATTCCCATCAGATCCTTTTCCGACAATCTTTAGCTGTATAGCACAGATGACAAATACATAGAAGGCATATTTGTAAAATTATATGATATTGTCAAGCCTTTAAATTGACATAAAAATACATTACACACTGAAAAGTGAGTAATATATAAAATGAGATGATTCACAAAATATTTTCTCCTCAAAACATACTGAAAAAGAAATTAAACTACTTTCAACTTAAATACAAGGAATCTTTGACCCTTAAAGAGAATTGGGTTGACATGTGACAATTACTAAACATAATCCACAAGGCTTAAACTAAATCCTCCCTTGGGAAAACAAGGGCATGGTTAATGACCTACATTAATGGGAGAGGTAGTGAGTATGGGAGTGGAGTCAGCATTTGCTTCTAAAGTCATGAAAGTTCACATGAAATGTTTTAGGGCAAACACATCCACAGTGACGAAGAGATCACACCACAGTAATAGAATGTTCTTAGGAGAATTTCTTGTCTGTATTATAATTCGTGATGGTGGTAGACTACTCATATTCTGCTCTTGTTCTACTATGACATTATTGACAGGGGAATTAATAACAGAAAGATAACAGAAGACTGAAAACTGGGATTCTGTGCACTTTTTCTTTTCAAAAAGATGACAACCCTATTGTACTGTAATTGGTCCACTTTGTCTTATTTTATTGGTTAAAAATATTATTATGAGAAGAGTTACACAAACTTCACTAAATTTCCAAGGGGTCAATGAAACTCACATATACAGAGACACAATTTGATTATTCTGATTAAAATTTTGATTGTTCCCTATCTGCATAGACAGAATCATCCTAAGTATTATACTTAAGGGAAATCTGGCTACCTGAAAGGATCAAAATTTTCCATAAGATATTAATTTTAATATTTGATTTAATTATATAGGATTATTTTAAGGACTTGTTATATACTAGGCACAGTTCTAGGTACTATATATGGAGAGAACAAAATTTCATAAAAGCTTTCCACACCCAGGAATCTTATACTAGAATTTAAAGTAGTAAAAGTAAAATTTGGAGCCTGTACTTATTTCAACTCATTTGAATGTGTGCTTAGAATCAAATGTCAGGAGGTAATTTTGAATTGGGATAAATATAGAATATCTCTGTCATGAACCCCTAGTTGTCCTTCCATTCTCACCCCTACCTCTCTCAGAGAGCAAAAACAAAGGGAAGTCAAGCATTTTTGTTTGCATTGTTCCATTATAAGTTGAAACGTTGTTATGATCAGCTTAGAACATTAAAGAGACATGTAGAGGGAAAAAAGACTTTTTATGAGATCATTGAATCTGATTAAATATGGCAAATATAAGGGGAGGGTGGTGGAAGTGGAGAACAAACATAACAGGAGCAAGGACAATGGCCCACTTCCCAAACTACTTTCCTCTCTCATGGAGTATAATGTCTGTAGCATATGTTATAATTGTATAGAATCTTACAGTTGGAAGAGTCCATAGAGGGCATCTATTCCATATTGCTCATTTTATGGCTGAGCATACTGAGGCCCAGGGATATAAAATATCTGGCCCCCAAAAAAAGTTACAAAGTGAGAAAGTTATAACTAAGACCCAGTTCTCTGGACTCCTACTTCAGTTATCTTCCCACTATAACACAAAGCTTTTAAAATTATTTTTCTCATAACAAAACTAGTTAATTTTCATACTTGTTCATAGACATAGTCTTTGTTTCCTCCCATCCTTCATGTTGGTATAATAAAATGAATAATGGAAATTCTCGGAAGTGTAGAACATTTTATACAAACCTGGAATAGGTCTTAAATTCTCAAGCATCATTTAAATATAAAAGAACACTTTATATTTCATATTTTCAGGAAAGAATCATGTACAAACAATTTAAAGGGTCTAGGTAAGCATGGATCTGGAAAGCCTTCTTGGCCCATTTGCAAGAAGTTTGAAATAAATACACCTGCAATTGGATTACTATGGTATAATTGACCATTTTATCTTTCAACATTTAATCATTCATAGCCCTGAACAATTTGGTTGGTGATCATTGATCTGAGCTGGAAAAACTAAGTCACTAAAGCCAAGTGATTTGAATTAATCAGCTATGAGAGGTTTGGGCTTATTTCCACTCATCTGAACAAAAAGATTATTGCAATCAAGTAAAATAAGTGGAGTGTGCTTGAAATATTGGAGTTAATTCAATTTGCTCATGCATAATTGCATTTAATTTCAGTAGTGTGGCAGATAGTATATAGAAAATTGGCATTGTGTACTTTTTATTCCTGGTTTCAGAAACCAAAATTCCAAAAAATGACCTCTAGGTGGATCCTAAGCAGCATGCAGATCGATCTATTTCCAAAAGTAATTAGTAAATAATAATAATAATAATAATAATAATAATAATAATAATAATAATAATAAGCTTGAAAAAGAGGAGAAATCCATGATTTATGCCATGAACACCTTTCACTGAGTATGGAGACCATGTATTATTTATGTGCTCTTTTCTTCTCCCTGCCTAACATCATCAGAAATAGTTTCTTTCACACAGTAAACGTTATATGTGATGTTTTAGTAAGCTTAATTACCAAATAATTATGATTTTGTTAGATAACAAATAATGTCATTAATGGAAAAAGCAATGTTTCCTCCATTCAAATTTATAATTGTAGAATTTTAGACCTGGATAATACCTTTAAAATGATCTATTACAACTTTCTCATTTTATAAATGAGGAAACTTGAGGTCTAGAGAGTTAAAGCAGCTTGCTTATGGTGTCTCATTAAAGAAGTTGTGAGGATGAAGCTAGAAACAAGATTCATTGCCTTAGTTACTCTTTGTAAAAATGCATTTATTTAAACAAAATTGTAAAAACAAAATATGTAAAACAAAATTATAAGTTAACCACCTTGTTTTAAATTGGAGATGTGAACATAGCATCAAAATGGCTGTCTCGTCTATTAATCAGTAAACATACGTTTATTAATCATTTTCTATGTTCTAGACAGGGTGCTAAGTTCTGTAGATAAATAAGAAAGTCAAGTACAAGGTCTCTAATATCAAGGAGTTCACATTTTAATGGGGGAGCAAAACACAAATAAATACGAAAAGAGAGACAGAGAAAGAGAGAGACACAGATAGAGAGACAAAGACAGAGGTAGAGAAAGAGACAAAGAAAACTAAATATATGTCTAATGTATCATCTATATCATTATATAGTTAGCTAACTAGCTTAAATTTACTGTGGGAACCTAAGATGCTTCTGTTTGACTTAGATTCAGCACAAAGAGTACTAAGAAGGTAATAAAATTAACTTCTTCTTTCTCATGGGTTTTCTTTGTTTTTTTATTATTTTTTTTTTATTTTAGACACATACTAAAACAAATACATATAAAAAGAACACTCTAAACTTATAAAATAAAGTTAAATAATGGCATATGCACACCAGAACATAGGAGAGAATTCAAAATATATAGCAATATGTTATCATTTCAAGAAAGGCTATATATTAAATACTGTATGTTTGGTTAAAACCTCTCCCTCTTTTTTGTTTCCTTGTAGGTTTTCTTTTGTTCTCTGCTGTACACTTTTTACTTTGTCCTTTTTTGATCCCTTCCTCCCCCCTAAGTATTAACCCAAAGCTCTAATTGAGTATATATGTATTTATAGATAGATAGATATAGATATAGATAGATATGGATATATACATACATACATACATATACACATGCATACATATACACACATGTATCTATTCACATACATACATACATATATAGACACATACAGAAGTATATAAACATATACTTTCCTTAAGAGATTCTACTCCTAATCTTATTTTTATATTTGTGCATCTCTCTTTTTTCCTATCTCTCCTCACTCCTCTACTTCACTTCTACCTGCTACCTTGCGCCCATGTTATTTAAACTCCCCCCACTCCAGGAATCCTTTCCTTATCCTTCCATTCCCCTAAATCTAAACACCTAAATAGCCACCTCTTTTTTGTTTTGCTTTTTTATTGAGGAGGCAAGGCAGGGAAATTGGAGTAAAGTGACTTGCCCAAGGTCACATGGCTACTAAGTGTAAAGTGTCTGAGGCCAGATTTGAACTCAGGTCCTCCTGACTCTAGGGCCAGTGCTCTATTCACTGTCCGACCTAGCCTCCCTTAAATAGCCACTTCTTAACTGATTCCCTCATCCTTCCTTCTAAAGATCCCTCTTTTATCCTCTCTCCCCTCCCTATCCCCTTACAGTTTATTTCTTTTTTAAATTTAGAAGACTTCTATAATCTTCTAAATGTATATGCATTTTTCCCTCTTAAACCCATTCCTCCCATAAGTAGGTTTCAAGAACTAACAGCACCCTGCCTTCATCTAATTCCTCTGTATTGGTTCTTCCTCTCACACCTCATTTGTATAGGATAATTATTCTTTTATAACTGTTCTTTTATAGTTTTACTTTTCAAAGTTATATCATACATAAATCTTATAAGCTGCTTAACTACTAGTAAGAATCTTACATGTAGGTTTTACATTTTCCATACATAGAAGGTAAACAATCTATCCTTATTTAGTCACTTGTAATTTGTCATTGCTATGTACCTTATATTCTCTTGACTCAAGTATGTCAAATCTTCAATTGGATTCATGTTCTTTTTGAATTGTTTTGTGTTGTTTTATTTTTAATAGAGTCTTGAAAGTTTGGCAGTTGATAAAATGTCCATTTTTTTCCACTCAAAATTATACTTAGCTTTGCTGGTATGATATTTTTGACTGAAAGCACAGTTCTTTTGATCTTCTATATACAGTGTTCCAAGACATGCTATCTTTTAGTGTTGTCAATAGTAGGCCTTGTGTGATTCTAATTGTGCTACCATCATATGTAAATTATTATTTTTTCTTTTTCCTCTTAATATTTTGTCCTTGATCTGGGAGTTTCAGGATTTAACTATAATATTTCTCTGTGTTTTCTTGGTAGTATCTCTTTAAAGTGGTGATAGATGGATTTTTTTTTCTATTTCTACTTTCCCTTCTTGTCAGGACAATTTTCTTTAATTATTCCTTATATTATTGTATGAAGATTATTTTATCAGAACTTCCAGGTAATCAAATTATTGTTATGTTTTCTATTCTTGATTTATTCTCCAGAACCACTGATTATTTTATGAGTCATTTGACTTTCTCTTCTATTTTTTTCATTCTTTATATTTTGTTGTTGTTGTTGTTGTTGTTGTTTACTTCTTCATCTCTTATAACTTCACTGACTTCCCCTTGCCCATTTCACATTTTCAAGAAGTCATTTTCTGCCTTAAGATTCTGGATCTTCTTTTCTAATTGGTTGACTTTTTGTCATAATTTTCTTGTTTCTTGTATTACTTTATTTTTCTTTTTCTTTTTTCCTTTATCTCTCTCATTTGATTTTTAAAATCCTTTTTAAGTTCTTCAATAAATTCTTTTTGGGCAGGAGACCATTCACATCCCTCTTTGAGATAAAAGGAGCTTTCCTTCCTTCAATAGCTTCTTATGAAGACAAACCCCAGTCTTCTCTATCCCCATGGTAGCTCTCTAAGGTTGGATTATTTTTGGCCTTTGCCTATCCTTTTTTTTTGGTAAAAATTAGTTTTCAGAATCCCCCGGAGTCCTGGGGTATGAGGGATGGTGCCTCTGGCCTCTTCAGTTCTCCACTCTGACCTTGATCTTAAATTAAGACCCCTGGCCTCCGATATGTGCCCACAGCCATTAGCATCACTGTCCGACTGCTTCTGCACTCACTGGTTCCCTGCTGGTTCCTTCTCCACTCCACTCCAATATTTTCCAGAACACAGCTGCATCTGCAGTTCCTTGTCAGCAGAGGTTCCCTACATCTTTCCAGGTCAAATGACTAACTCCCCTCACTGTCCTGAGTGTTAAAGTTTCTGTGGCTGGGGCTGAGGCAGCCTCCCAACCCAGCTAACCCCAGATCTTCCCACTTGTTGTTTAAGCAGCTTTGGACTTGTTAAAGCCAACCCTAGCTTGGAAGTGTTTACTCTTCATAGGGAGGAGATTTGGGATTTTTATTCTGGTTTTCTGTGATTGTCCCAAGAGGACCCCTGTTCTGCCCCTACTCTTCTTTGGTTTCGATGCTCTATATTTGCCCAGAGGTGCTATTTTATTTCTTTTGTAGGAGAAAATCTTTTTTGTTGTTTTCTTTTTCTTTTATTTTCTTTTTAAAATTTTTATTATTAATTTATTAGTTTAGTTTTAGTTAACATGATTCAATTCCATAATTCCTTGATTTTCAAATTTCCTTTGCCTCCCTCGCTATACCCCCCATGAGAGTATATAGTCCAGTATAGGATCTGAGAATACATTCATATTAAACATTAGTCCAATTACAAAGGCGTATTGTACTAGGTAGGATGAAAAATGGTAAAGAAGTAATAAAACCAAACAATGAAAAGAAAAAGGTCAATTAGTTTGCTTCCATCAGTATTCAAGCTCAGTTCTTTCTAGTTATCTCTGGATTCCCATTTCTCTCCTTCATGAGTCTTTCAAGATTGACTTAAATCACTTCATTGCTGAGAAGAGTCCAGTCTGTCATAGTTGGTCATCAAACATATGTTGTGTCTCTGATTGTATACAAATTTCTCCTGATTCTACTCTTCTCACTCAGCATCAGTTTGTACAAGCCTCTCCAGGTAAATATCAAAACTGTCTCCTCCTCATTTTTTATAGCACAGTAATGTTCCATTACATTCATGTACACAACTTGTTTAGCCATTACCCAATTGAAGGGCACCCCTTTAATTTCCAGTTCTTTGCAACCATGAGAAGAGCTGCTATAAATATTTTTGTACATATAGGTCTTCCTCCTCTTCTGTGATCTCTTTGGGATATAACCCTAGAAGTGGTATTGCTGGGTCAAAAGGTATGAAATTATTTATATCCCTTTGGGCAAAATTTCAGATTGCTATCCAGAATGGCTGGATAAGTTCACAACTCCACCAGCAATGCATTAGTGTTCCAATTTGCCCACATCCTCTCCAGCATTTGTCATTTTCCTGTTTTGTCATCTTAGTCAATCTGACTGGAGAGATGTGGTATATCAGAGTTGTTTTGATTTGCATTTCTCTAATCAATAGTGATTTAGAGAATTTCTTCATATGCTTATAGATATCTTTAATTTCTTTCTTTGAAAACTGCCTGTTCGTATCCTTTGACTCTTTGACTCTTCTCAGCATTCCCCATATCAATTGGGGAATGAGTTGTATTCTTGTAGGTTTGACTCAATTCTCTGTATATTTTAGAAATGTGTCCTTTATCAGAGATATAGGTTGTAAAAATTCTTTCCCAATTTCCCACCTCCATCTTGATCTTGGCTACATTGGCTTTGTTTGTACAGAAGCTTTTCAATTTAATGTAATCAAAATTATCCATTTTGCATTTTATAATGCTCTCCAATTCTTGCTTGGTTCTAAAGTCTTCCCCTGTAGTGGAAAATCTTGAGAGCTCGAAATTTTCTGAGCTATTCGATCTTCCCAGAATCCTTTCCTTTTACAGGTTTTGTTTAGTGATAGAACAAAGAATCAGAAACCCTAAATATATAAAGAGAGGCAAAATTTGGAATTCACACTTTGAACATTTTAACTTAAAAAACTATTGGAGAAAATGAAACTATGTTAGTGATATTGTGTATTTTCAAAAATTTAGGTTGTACATTGTAAGCATATCCTATAGTGTTTGTTCTGCTTCTTCAGAGAAGGTCCTAGGAAGTTTGAAGGAATGTTTACAAGAAAGAGACAAGGAGCTAGGCCATCATAATGCAATCATGTCAACCAAGGGTAAAAGAAGGGAAGTGATTAGTCAAAGGAAAAAATTGGAAGATAAATAAAACTTCAACTTAAAGGCAGAAAGGACATTTTGGCAGTTTTTGTTGAAGCCATTCTAGAATTGAAGTTAGAGGCCTTGAGTTCATAAGTTCAATCACTTACTTCCTATGTGTCCATTGGCAAGTTACTCAGCCTTTTTTAACCCTCAGCTTTATTATTAATAAGATGAGAGATTGGGTGTTTTAACCTCTCAGATCCTCCTAAAGCTAAATATATGATACTATGATGCTACTAAACTGTGATCCTTCCATTAGTATTTTTTTTTCCAGTTCCTACTCAGATTAAAATATCAAACTACTCAAGTTGAGGTCTTTTTAGGAGAAGCTAACATTATTTACATTTAGATGAACAGGAGGAGCTATGAGCGCTTGGGATGGGCCAAATATATTTTGGCTTAGATGAAACTTAGGCCTTCTTTGTTATGGTTTAGTGTATCTTGAACCGGGCATAAAAGCTGTATTTTGTTTGAGAGAAGCAAGAATGATGTTTGGAAGAGAAAATTATGAGAGAAAAAATAAAACATTTTGTTTTAGCATGGTGTATGCTGTGAGCTGTAGCAGATTCTAATCTACCTAGAGAAAAAAAGGAGAAAGGAAAATACTTGTTTTCCTTCTAATTTCCTTCTAAACTCCTTGAGAGATGTCATGTATTAAATTTTCTGTGTATTTCCAAAGCTTAAATCCAATGCTAAGTCATACTTAGCAGTGTGTTACAACACACTGCCTGGTATGTAGACAGCATTTAGAGAAGTATTCGCTGACTAACTGACTACATTATCTAGACTTCTCATTAGTAGCAGAAAAAAAGAGTCCATTTAGTAATAATATAAAACTGTATTGTCTTCCACAACGTATTTCTGGAAACAATATCATGACATAGCTATATGTGAAGAATCCAAGTTCAAAATTTATTTGTTTTAGTTGAAACTATATTTTTTGCATTCCCCCTAATTTCAATGTATAAAACGTATGTAACCTTATAATTGATACAATTTCTATGCATTACTTATATGTTACTCCTCAAACTTTCATCTAATATGGATTTCTGCAGTTGGGAAATAATTTAGAGAAAAGCTGGATTCATTTGAGCATCTATTTAACTTCCTGTAGCTCTTGACTTAAAACTATGGAGAATAATGCTTCTGGATCTTTACAGTCCAAATTCAACTCTCCCCTTGGATACAGGAACGATATAAGATCCCCTAAATCACATTTCTTTGTTTTCTTACTGCCATGACATACAAGGTGTTGGTACCTCCTAAGCTCTATGTAAATATCATGCAAAGTATCATATCAGGGTCTCTGAACTCTTTTATTTTTGATCTGCATTATAATTTCAATGGTACATTTAACACAATTTTGTACAAGCTCAACTCTATTTCTAATAACTTAGCCCCTCTGATATGTAGACAGAAACCTTATTACTGATGTGTATCAGTTTATCTTTTCATATTTTGGTTACCCATCCTAATCCTGCTGGTTTAACATTACTGGTATAGAATAGAAGGCCCTTCGATTGATATAGTTAGTTTTCACCTTTACTCTTGATTCTCTCGAGATAAATTGAAGTGTTTATGAAAAATAATGAAGGCCATGCATTATTTTAACATTGAAAGTAAAAAGGGTATTTCTGAGTACTGCTGAAGGGGCAGTTGGCTAGGGTCCAATCTCCCCCCACCCCATTACCTTCAAGTCAGTTTTGCTTTTCAATTTTCCTGGCTTCTGTTTAGCCACTATAGATATAGTCACTGATAAAATTAGAAACAGAGAAAAAGACAGAGAGAAAGATAGAGATGGAAATAGTAGAGACAATAGAGTTTGTCATTTAGGTGTGTGTATAATTTTAAAATGCACCTTAGAGAATCTTCAGAAAATGTGCAATACAGTCTTTCTCTATCTGTTCCATAGAATTATGTTATCTCTTTCTCTTGAAAGGAATTCACTGCTGGTACTTTATCCCATATAAATCCAATTCTCAAGAGTTTTCCAGAATAAATTCCTTAAGTTCTTGTTTTGCAATTCCGTATTTTCCTAGGTCTTCCTCCTTCTAATCAAATGTTCCATTATTTTAAATGTCTCCTGAAATCCCATCTCATTTTTGATACCTCCCTGAATTAATAATAACTTAAAAAAAAACACCTCACTGCAAGTTATTTCTATTTAAAACTTGAGCATGGAATGGAAGATATAAGAATTTATGTAAATGAGTATCTAATTCATTTATGTTATTGACATTTTATGTAATGTTTTAATTGAGCTATATGCTTTTTTGGTTTAATTGTTTTTAATTAATTAAACAGATGCTTTATTAACTTCTGGTTTACATCATTCATTTCCACCAGATATTGAGCTACAATTTTTTCCCCATTTTTCCCCTACCCACCACCCCAGAATAGCAGTCCTATAAGATATCCCCTCATCCAATCTGCTCTCTCCCACATCTTCTCCCATACCCCTTTGACTTTACCATTATTGTCAGGTGAATCTCTATGCCCCAGTGCCTGCAATCTTATATCCCAATTACATGCAAGATAGTATTGATAATAGTATTTTTATATATTTAAAACATTTAATTTCAAAACTTCGAATTTCTGGGGCGGCTAGGTGGCGCAGTGAATAGAGCGCCGGCCCTGGAATCAGAAGGACCTGAGTTCGGAGCCGTCCTCCGGCACTTAATCCATACAAACAAAAACCTAGCCGTGTAACCTTGGGCAAGTTACTGAACCCCAATTGTGCTAAAGGGGCGACTAGGTGGCGCAGTGAGTAAGAGTGCCGGCCTCGGAGTTGGGATGACCCGAGATCAGATCCGGCCTCAGAAAGTGAGCACCCATGCATAAATAATGACTAGCCGTGTAACCTTGAGCAAGTTACTTAACCCCAATTGCTTAAAAAAAAAAAAAATTCAAATTTCAGATCCATTCCCTCCTTCCCTTGTAACCTACTCCCTCTGGGAAGATAAACAATTCAGTATGTGTTGTACATGTGTAGCTATGGAAAATAACATTACCTTGGTAGATGTATTGTAAAAGACTGCTTACATTTCCCTCCCACCCATCCTACCCCCCACCTGGTCCATTCCTTACTTTGATCCTGTCCCTCTTCTACAGTGGGTACTTCCAACCTCCCCTCCCCCCAGAATGCCCTCCCCTCCATCATGCTCCCTCTCATCCCCCTCCGCCCTACTCTCCTGCAGGGTGAGATATCCCATTTAGTATGCATGTCATTCTCTCCCTGAGCCAAATTCAATGACAACATGGTATAATTTTTTAAATATGTTCTTCACTATTTAAAAAATACAATCAATGCTTAACCAAAACCAAACTATAAATGGTACGGAAATCACATTACCACTAGGATAATCAATAGAAATGATGATTTTCTTAGTGAGAGTCTATACTGTTTGTGTAGGACTTTCTCTTGGTACCCCTTTTCAACTCTGGACCATAAAATTTATGTTCTATAACAGTCCCATCTCAGGTAAAATCAATTGTACCCAGCAACTAATATAATATAGAATGTATCCAAGAAGTATAAATACCAGTTCACTGAAGTGAGAATGAAATGAAGTTATATCATTTTTCCTCTCTTCTTGCTTATGATAAAGGAAATGATCATATATAAAGAGCTAAAATGTATATACTGTTTTGTTGTTACAATTAGCTTTAAATATATTCCCTTTTTTGATCCTACATGATAATTCTGTTATAGATGAGAAACCTTAGATTCATTGAAGTGATGCAAATTCTGTAAGTTCACACAAAGCAATAAATGACAATAAAAGTCTTAAGTAAATATTTTGTATATGGTCAAGGGTTTAAAGAGTGAAATATTTGAAAGTGACTTCAAATCCATCTCATGCCTATGAGCACTCTTTATAATACTACTGGCAAGTGATTATACAGCCTGTGCTTATATAACTCTATGAAGGGAACCAACTACATCCTAGAGTAGAATACCCTTCCTTTGAATATCTGAAATTGTAAGGAAATATATATATATATATATATATATATATATATATATTTACATCAACACTAAATCTGACTTAATATGTCTTTCACCAGTTGCTCATAGTTCTGTCTTATGTGTCCAAAAAGCTATTTATATGACAGCTTTTCAAACATTTTGATTGAATTGATGTATATTAATTAATAGATGTGTACTGTTAGACAAGTCATTTTTTCCTCCTTGATCTTCAGTTACCCCATCTATAAAATAAAAGGGCTAAATGATTTTGAATGTGCTTTCCAAATTTAAATTATTTGGTCTTTTGATTTCTGTTTTTGTCTTTGGGTATAACAGGTTAGAGAAAGAGAAGGAAAGCATTTTATCATTCTATGGACCTCTGCCATTATTTCATAATAATTATGAATAATCCATCAAATAGAAAATGCTTAAGGACTAATTAAGGGATAGGTAAGCCTGAAAACACAAAAGACTGAAATAAATCTAATGTAAATTTGATTATCCTCATTAGAGAAAGACACAAAACCTATTCTTGACTAACTGTTGTGATCCTGAGATATAAGCACCCACCCCTGCATCTTTAATTAAGACATATATGCATATATATGCATATGCATATTAAGACATTTGAAGTCATTTGCTAAACCTGTAATTTCAGTGAATGGAGTAACTATATCAACTTGAGCACCCTCCATATTCTCAGTCAATGACAAAACCCAAAAAGATTGGCTTCTTTTTAACTTTTTTGTTGTTGTTGTTAGCTCAGATTGACACTTTATGAGCTATGTCCTCTTATCCTTTTTCAAGTAAAGATATGACTGAGCTGATTTGATTTATTTGTTATGCAATAGTTTACTTCTTATTGCATTTATACAAATTTATACAAGTCTCCTCCACTCACTGTGAGACTGTTCTTTCTAATTGACTCTATAATACTCAATTCTAGGCAAACATCTATTTGAAAATTATCACTCTCACAGTAACAATGTTGTGACATCTTGAGAAAAAATATCAGATTTGAATAAACCTTTTTTAACTGAATAAATAAAATTGAATAAAACTTTTCCCCCTCTACTTTTTTATTTGTTTTATATATTGACACAGCCAGAGGTAATTTCTCTCTGACCATTATTGTGTTCATTTTGTAAGAACTGCATAATGTATACAGGATGACAAAAATATCCTACATGCAAAACTAGAAGGGTATTGTACATAAGGAAGTTATCTGATTACTAATTAATTTTTGAAATGTATGATGATTAGACATTGATGTTTATAACTTTTTTGGATATAGGTGGAAAGATATAAATTCTGCAAAAAATGTTTTTTATAAGAAACTTTAGGATACAAAAGTTATGAGTAAAGATGACAATTGAAGAATCAAAAAAGTGGAATTGAAAGGTATCCAGTTCCCAGTTGCATGCAATCTTTTTGTTTGGATAAGCTGCAAACAATAGGTATTTGTCATGTAAATAATCATAGTGTATTGTTCTAGCCACAAAGGTAGTGAAGGAAATAGAATTTGTGGAAGACTTTGCACCAAAAGACAGATTTACAAAATGACTCTTTCTCTTGGTACCAAATACAATAGTGACTGTTACCCAAACCTAAGATATCTTGGAACTCTAATTGAGCAATAGTAAAATGCTGAGTTCCTGAGTAACTGTCCATATGAGCTAAACCAATTTCTTGGTTGCATACTAAATTATGGGCAAAAATAAAGTCTCTACTCTAGAGACTGGGTGAAGTTTTCATCTAGTTCACTCCTATGACACCAAAGTTGCAATATAAAGACAGGAGCTTCATCAGGATCTTGCTGAAGTTGCATTATTTAATATTCATTATCTTCAATAAAATTCTTTATACTTTCAAATTGTGATATTTGTGTCTTGGTGTCACTGCATTTCAAATCCATACCTTCTTTGGTTCACAGGCAGATAGTGTGCACACACTTTGGTGGAAATGGTAGTAAAAAGGGATAGATAGAAAAAAGTAAAACAAAGAATTATATGGTGGCAAAAGGAAATAAAAATTGACTAAGACTAACCTTTGATTTGTAAATATAAGGGGGCAGGGTAATATCAGAAGAAATGGATTCATCTAATTTTAATGTGAAATTTTCTTTTTATATGGCCTTCTGAAGGTAGGTCTGGTAGAATTCATTTCATATGTAGATAGACCAAAGCCCAAATAGTAATATTAATGTTTAGAGGAAAAGTTCTTAACATTTTTGTGTCATGGACTCACTTAATTAGTATTCTGAATTCTATGAGCCCCATCCACAGAATAATTATTTTTTTAATTTTATTTTTACTTATATATTAATTAATTTTTATTACTATTTATCTTACATGCATCTCTCCTCCCCATTCCCACAAATTGGACAACAATTGTGAAATAAAAATTAAAACCTCGTATGAAGAATGCATAGTCCAGTAAAACAAATACCCACATGGGCCATATTCAAAAAATATGTATCTTGTTCTTAATTTTAAGTCTATCTCCTTGGTAGGCATCTTAATTTATCTTAGACTTGTTTAAACATAAATTCATAAAGGTTGAATTACTTCAAAGATGTTTTTCTCCATTATGTTGCTGCCCTTGTATACATTTTGTTTCTCAATCTGTTTCTTTTATTCTCTGCAAGTTCATTATCCTTTGAAAATGTCCAGTTTTATCATTTCTTATGGCACAAAAATATTCTATTATATTCATATTACAGAATTTTTAGCAATTCCATGGTAGGTTTCCAGTTTTGTCTATAATAGAGTCACTATTTTGTTTCTTTGTTTATATATATTTTTGGAGGGGTGAAGTAAGGGCAATTTGGGTTAAGTGACTTGCTGTAGCAGAAAGCACTCCAACATTCCCAGGGTGGGTGCCAACACAGGCTCTTAGATATGCTTTTCAAAAGGAAAGTAACTCGAAATTGGTTAACTTTAATCAATCTAATTAATTAATTAATTAAGCACTTTAATCAATCAAACATATATTATCTACTTCAGGGGGAAAAAGGTCAGCACCCTGGACTTCAGAGTATACAGACAGATCAAACAGACAGGCTCCCAAACTGTCCAAACATTATCAATACCAAAATCACAGTTACCAGAGAGGGAAGCATCAACATTTGGGTTTTCAAAGCTGGGGGACTCTAAACAGCTGCCCAGAGTCTCATGTGGTCAAATCACAGAACACTTCTCAAAGTGAGCCCCAAAGTAAAGCCTCACATCAGTGTTTATATAGCCTTCTCCTGGCTCAGAGAATGTAACCACCTTCTTGACCCACTGCCCAATCAAAAAGTATAAAGGTGGGGCTTTCCTGAAAAACAAGCCTCCCACCACAGGCTCCAGGCTCACTTAATTTAGGAGCAGGGAAGATCTTTAAATTTGCATTTCCATTTCACTTGCCCAAGGAGACACAAGCTAGTTAAGTACTAGCTGTCAGCTGTCTGAGGCTGCATTTGAACTCAGGTCCTCCTGACTCCAAGGCCAATGCTTTATTTTCAATGTGCCACCTAGCTGCCCTTTATTTTTTAATATTAAGCTTTTAATTTTTCTTTCATTATTTTAATGTATAGAGGTAGAAGTGTAATAACTTCTTTAAAATGTTTTTTTTTTCTTTTTAACAATCATTTCCACAAGATTTTGAGTTCCAAATTTTCTTTCCATCTCTCCCTTACCCTCCAACACATGACTGCATGTATTCTGATTACCCCTTCCTCTAGTCTGCCCTCACTTCTATTATGCTCCCCTCTATTCCCTTCCCCTTATTTTTTGGGGGGGAAGATAGATTTCTATACCCCATTGCCTATATATCTTATTTCCCAGTTGCATGTAAAAACAATTTTTAACATTTGTTTTTAAAATTTTGAGCTGCAAATTCTCTCCCTTCTTCCCTACCCACCCATTGAGAAGGCAAGCAATTCAATATAGGTTATACATGTATAGTTATGCAAAACACTTACATAATAGATTGTGAAAGACTAACTATGTTTCCCTCCATTCTCTTCCACCCTATACTTGTTCTATATTCTTCTTTAACCCTGGCCCTTTTCAAAAGTGTTTGCTTCTGACTACCCTCTCCACCAATCTGTTCTCCCTTCTATCGTCACCCCCTACCTTTATTCCTTTTCCCTTACTTTCTTGTACGGTAAGATACCCAATTGAGTGTATATTTTGCTCCAATTGTAATCCAGATTTTAATCCAAATATGATGAAAATAAGGTTTACTCATTCCCTCTCACCTCCCACCTCTTCCCCTCCATTGTGAAACCTTTTCTCTTGTCTCTTTTATGTGAAATAACTTAACCCATTCTATCTCTCCCTTTCTTCTTCTCCCAATTTATACCTCTCTCTTCACTTAATTTTATGTATACATATCATATTTTCATTTTCAACTCACCCTGTGCCATCTATCTATCTATCTATCTATCTCAACTACCCTGACACTGAAAACAATCTCTTGAATTACATATATCATCTTTCTGTGTAGGAATGTAAACAGTTCAACTTTAACAAGTCCCTTATGATTTTTCTTTCCTGTTTACCTGTTCATGCTTCTCTTGATTCTTGAATTTGAAAGTAACATTTTCTATTCAGCTCTGGTTTTTTCAGCAAGAATGATTAAAAGGCCTTGATTCCATTGAATATTCATTTTTTTCCAGAAGTATTATATTCATTTTTCTTGGGTAGGTGATTCTTGGTTTTAATACTTGCTCCTCTGACCTTCAGAGCCCTTCGATTCCCTAATGTAGAAGCTGCTAGGTTTTGTGTTATCTTGATTGTATTTCTGCAATACTCTCATTGCTTCCTGATGGCTGCTTGCAATATTTTCTCCTGCACCAAGAACTCTGGAACTTGGCTATAATATCCCTAGGAGTTTTCCGTTGGGGCTTTCTTTCAAGAAGTATTAGAGAATTATTTCAATTTCTATTTAATCTTCTGGTTCTATAATATCAGGACAATTTTCCTTGATAATTTCCTGAAAGATGATGTCTAAGCTCTTTTTTTGACCATGACTTTCAGGTATTCTTATATTTTTAAATTACCTCTCCTGCATCAATTATCCAGGTCAGTGGTTCTTCCAATGAGATATTTCACATTGCCTTTTTTTTCATTCTTTTGGTTCTGTTTTATAATATGTTGATTTCTCATAAAGTCATTGCCTTCCATTTACTCTATTCTAATTTTGAAGGGATTATTTTTTTCATTAGCTTTTGAACTTCTTTGCCATCAAGCCAATTCTGCATTTTAAGGCATTCTTCTCCTCATTGGTTTTTTGCACCTCTTTTGCCATTTGGGCTAGTCTATTTTTTGAGGTGTTGTTTTCTTCAGTATTTTGTGGTCTCCTTTAGCAAATTGTAGACTCATTTTTGATGATTTTCTTTCAGCACTCTGATTTTCTCAATTTTGTAACATCACTCTCATTTCTCTTCCCTAGACTCTGCTTCTAGATCTAATTGGTTGCTTGTTTTCCTTTTATTTAATAGTATCCAAGGTCATATTCTTCCCAGAACTCCTTTATCTGAAATCAGGATAAAATTAAACACCAAGAGACCAAAAGAAGAGGCACATATTGCTCATAGAGGGAAATATTTGGAATTTCTGGCTCACTCCACTTTCCATCTATAGATCTGGTTGGTTTCAAGTCCACAGATCCAGAGGCCCTATACCATATGCCCCCTGGTTTCTTCCCCCCACCTTTTATATATTTTATTTGCATCCCCAGTGTCTAATACAGTATCTGGCACATAGTAGACATTTAATAAATATTTATTGAATTGAATTGAATATTCCTGGACCACATGTCAACCTGAGTTTCCATTTCCCCTCATCATTGTCTTTCATAATGAATTCATCCAAGGAAAAATGAGTCATTTAATTTAATTCATGGTTTTAAATATAGGCAAATTCTAGTTTTGTATCATATCAATCATAGTGCCTAAACTTCCTATGTTTGATTAAAATTTTATTTTAAAATCCCATTGCAAAATTTATATTTGGAACAATGCCAAAGGTAGCAAATGAAAAGTCTGGCCTGTTTGAGCATAATTAACAATTCAAAATCTTTTTAAGTAACTTAATTTTCATGTATCTGTGTATGTTTAAATATTTAGAACTCTGGATACATAGCTATATCTAGAGGGGAAAACTCAGAAGAAAGAAAGATAAAGAATAATTTATTTTATCAGTAGTAAAATGCTACAAAACATTTTCCCCTATTGAATTCTATTTCTTATTTATACATTTCTCCATATAATACATTTTCAGTAATTAAATGTACCTATAATTCCAATGGTGGGGTTAGTAAAGCATTCTCTAAGTGCATATCACCACCCATTCACACCATCCTATGCAGCATTTTTCCCTTATTCTTACTCAAATCTTGTTCTTGTTAAAAATCTTCTTTTATATCACTTGACTTTGAATGAATACTGACTCAGCATGTAGATTATTTATCCATTATCCTTTACTTTTGTTTCATGATTAGACAACCTCCTTTACCAGTGAGGGGGGAGGATTTTTTGATAAAATATTTTGTGCTGCTTGTGCACATAATTCATCAGGGGCAATGTGCTATAGCTTATTTATGTCTACCACATATGTCTGTGGACCTCCAGGTGACTCATCATTTCTCTTTCTTGGAAAATGTGATAATTTTTGATTCACTACCACAGAGAATCATTGAAAGAATATGCCTACAAATAAATATAGGATTGTGTGTTGGAGAGAAACTTTAAGTCACTAAAAGCTCTGGACAAATTTACCACCTAATTTATGCCTTTTAGTTCCTTCTTTTCAATTCTGGGTCAAGTTCATTGTTAATTCATAGTATTTATTCAAATATAGACATATAGGTGTGTCTGTGTAATATATGCAAATGTGCAAGGATATAGATACACATCTATCTAAAATTTAGATATATACATCTATTCTATAGCTCCTTCTCCCAATATTACATCTTTTTATTTTACTTTTAATTTATAGAATTGATATTAATAATTAAAAACTCAGAAAATGTGTATTAAATCATTCAGAATGAAATAAGCAGAGCAAGAAACAATGTATGCACTGGGCACAGCAATATAAATTGAAAGAAAAATAAAGCAAAACTGAATGATGTTTGGTTAGAGTAAGTGAGCTCAAAGAAGGAGAAAAGTTAATCAAATGCAATCCTTTCTCCTCTTTGAAGAGATCAAGACTAGATAAAATGATTATAATTTTAAGCTCTTGAGACCAACTCCCTCATTTTAAGGGCATTAGGAAACTGAAACACAGAAAGGTTAGATATTCTACACAGGGTCACAAAGCTAGTATATATCTGAGGCAAGATTTGTACTAAGGACTCCTGACTTGAAATCCAGCTCCCTCTTTTCTATGCCTTCCACTGTGAAATAGGACATATGGTATCAGATGTGGTTGATTAATTTATTATTTTTTTTTTTAGATGAGCTCTCTGTCTCTCTCCATTTCAAGTATCAGGTGGCTAGGTAAGGGAGGTGGGAAGGCTATATTTGAAAAAGCAGGTCATGTAAAAGTAAAGAATCAATAAAAAGAAAATAGCATATTCATGTATTATCCTAATCTACAAAACACTGACAATTATGAAAATCTTTCTTTAACAAAAAGTCATTTTGTTTTATATCTGCCTGAATCAAACTTATTTCATAGATTAAATCACAATATTTGCTTTGATATACCAATGATAATGAAAAAGGAAATGATATTATTTTCTTTCACATGAAAATGTGGAAATCTCTATTTTTCCCTAAGAGCAAAGGTATCCAAAAGCTCACATATGGCAGATTGAATAAGGAGAAGTAGACCCCTTTCTTCTAGTACTTAGCCCTGTGATTTTGGAAGTCATGTACCATTGTTGCATCTTTTTCTTCTTCTTTATTGGTAATATGAATACATTTTAGATTTCTAGAGTTTTGGACAGGAATAATAAATGTTCTTGAAATAATACAAAATTGGGGCAGAGCCAAGATGGCAGAGTAGAAACAGCACTTCCAAGGTGCTTTGCCCCACAAAACTTCCAAATAATGTAAAAGGGGACTCTGAACAACTTATGGAGCCCCAGCACTCACAGAACCACACAAGGAAACTAACCTCCCGCTGAGGAGAACCCAGCAGCCTTGCAGGGAGTGGCGAGCACAGCGCTCTGAGAGCAGGCAGCACAGTGTGTTGGGAACAGACAGCGCAGCACTCTGGGAGCTGAGGCCAGGCCTGCCTGAGCCGTGGTTTTAGCTCTAGGGTGGCTGGGCCAGCAGCCGGCTGGAGGGACCCCAGAACACCAGCAGCTGTGGTGATTCCAGAATTATCAGCACAGATATGCCTAGGACAAAGTGAGAGGTTTGTGCCCTATGGACTTTGGTTTTAAAAAGTTTTAAAATTAAATGTTTCATAAGATGTCCAGGCATTGAGGCACAGAGATTCACCTTGCCCTAATGGCAAAGTCGAAGGAGGTATGGGAGAGCAGATTGGATGAGGGAATATCTAGTGGGACTGCTATTCTGGGGTGGGGGTAGGGAAAAATGGGGGGAAAATTGCAACTCAAAATTTGGTGGAAATGAATTATGTAAACCAGAAGTTAATAAAGCATTTGTTTAATTAAAAAAAAGGAATAATACAAACTTTATCATTTCCTTTGCTCCAGCATCTTAACAGTTGTCACGTTCTTTTGATTCCATCTTTACAAAATCACACATATCGATCACTCTTCAATCTGACTGCCATTATCTTTACTCAAGTTCTCATTGTTCTTCATCTTTCTATGAATCACATAACTTTCAATCTTTCCCATTTCTAATACATTCATATTTTACATATTAATTTTACCTGTCCAATATGGTATAATACAAAATTAATGTACAGTAATTCAGAATACTTGCGTCCAAACATATCTTAACTCTACTATTTATTAGTCCTGGAATTTGGGACATACTACTGATCCCCATTAAGTATCAGTTTCCTCTTCTGAGGTATTTATGGTTTATTTTGGTTAGTATCTGTGATTTCATACAACAATCTATCATTGTATAATGACATTTTTTTTTTTTTTTGTGGTTTGTAGTGTTAGGGAATTACATATGCGGCAATGAAAGGTTAAATAACTTGACTAAGGTCACAAAGCTAGCAATGCAAACTATGCAAATTGAGCTCATGTGATATTGAAGACAAAGATTTATACTCTGCCCACCATGCTTCATCTCGAGCCATCTTTCTACCAAGTCACTCTGTTTCTCCTACTGCTGCTGCCACAACCCTTGTATTATAGATGTGCCATTTTGATTACTATAAATTCACTCTACCTACCTGATCCAATACGCCCTACCCGGCTATTAGTTTGCATTCTGTGTACGGTTTCCCACCTTTCTAACTCCTATTCTTTGAAGAGTCATTAAGATGATGCATCAACACTGCCATTACTTTTTTTTTTGCCTTTTGGAGAGCAATTGGAGATAAATAATTTGCCCAGGGTCACACGGCTAGGTATTGTTTGTGTGTGCGTTAAGTGTCTGAGATAGGATCTGAACTCAGGTCCTTCTGACTCCAGGGCCGACTCTCTACTCACTGCAACACCTAGCCGCCCCCTACTGCCATTATTTTTTAAAGTTTTTTCTTTTATTTCATTAAATATTTCCAAATTACATGTAACACATTTTAATAATTATTTTCCAAAAATTGCATTAACATTTCATTCCATGTCTCTTATCCCTTTCCAACCCCTTGAGAACACAAACAATATTTTATTGATTTTATATGCAAAATAATGCAAAAGATATTCCCATATTAGGCACGTCTCAAAAGAAAACACATGAGCAAAGCCAAGAAAATTAAAGAAAGTAAAAAAAAAAGTATGGTTTAGTCTCTGCATTCAATGTTCATTAGTTCTCTCCATAGGTGAATATTATTTTCCATCAGGGGTCCTTTGGAATTGTTTTCATCATTGTCTTTATCAGAGTAGCTAAATCTTTCACAACTAATCATTCTCACATTATTGCAGCCACTGTTTAAAATATTCTGCTCATTTTGCTTTGTATCAGTTCATACATCTTGCCACATTTTTTTTTCTGTAACTGTCCTGTTTATCATTTCTTATAGTTCAATAGTAGTCCATCACACTCATATACCAGAACTTGTTGAGTAATTTCTCAATTGTTAGGCATTTCCTCAATTCCTGATTTTTTGCCATCCCAAAAAGAGCGGTTATCAATATTTTTTTACATATATATACACTTTTCCCTTTCTTTGATCTCTTTGAAATACAGACCCATCAGTGGTATTCCTGAATCAAAGCACATAAACAATTTAATACACATTTGTTTGCAACATTAGTATTACTTTTGTAATTGCATATTAATCAAATAACCTATGACATTAACTTACATATCTCTGACTTCCTAGAGGGATCCTCTCCTACATATTATTACTTTAAAAGTTTTGTCTCCAGCCAAGATGGCAAAATAAAGGGACGAACTCACCAAAACTCCCTTCCAAACCTCCCCAAATACCTTTAAAAATGAATCTAAACAAATTCTAGAGCAGCAAAAGCCACAAAAAGATAGAGTGAAACAAATTCCCAGGCAAAGACAACTTCAAAGATGGACAGGAAAGGTCTGTTGCACCATGGGGAGAGAACCACTCTCCAATACAGGCTGTGTCAGTGTAGACTAGGCCCCAGAAATCCAGGAACAGGCCTTGAGTGTGACAGAATCACAGTTGCAGTGGCAGTGGCAAAGACAGTGGCAGCAACTTCTTCCATTCTCAACCCAAATACAGTAAGGGGATTGACCAATTGGTCAGAAGGAGATTGCAGGTTCTTTTCACTAGCACTGAGGCAAGAATGTGGCTTTGCCCATACTTGGAACCCAGTCACAGTCCTGGTTGGGAATCCCAGGGAAAGGAGAAGCACTAGCACACTAGAGCTTGCAGAAACAGTGGAGAGGGAACCCTCCTCACAATTCCCGCATAAAAAAGAGTGTTTCTGTGGTGGCTCACAGATCTGAGCACAGGGCAGGAGAGGAGTAAACACCTCTCCTTAGATCATACTGCCTTAGAAGAATTGAAAATTTACAGATCTATAAAAGTATCTCTTATAATATCTGTACAAAACCCCTGAAGCTTGGGACAGTTCATTCTCCACCCTGAAAGCAGAGGACTACTTTAACAAAGAGGTAAGTCAAATAATAGGCTGAGAAAATGAGCAAGCAATGGAAACAAAAATACAAAAACAAAAAGAACAAAAAAAAATAACCTATGACTACAGAAAGTTACTATTGCTGTGGTTTCATGATGTGTTTAAGCAGCATTTTCTCAAAGAATATATTCAGACCACCTCTAATCCAAGTATAGGCATTTATTAAGGACTGACACCCTCAGAAGTGGGCTAGGTTCCAAGAGGAACCAGCAACTTAGTAAGAAAAAGCAGGCAAATTTATAGTGTAATGATGCTGATTACACAGCAAAAATTATGAATATTGGAAAGGTAGGAGGGATTTGCTAATGGATTAGGTAATGGAGAGGGGTCCCTTCTATGATTCAGTGGTCAAACATCCTTGTTATGCTGCTTTCTGATTAGCTAGCTATTGTGGTCCTATCTGCTCAAGAGGAATAGTTAGGTATTTTGATCCAGTCTTGGACTAAATGGATGATATGTTTGTCTTTGAGTAGAAAAACATACCTGTTCAAATATGTAAATTGGCTTTGGAGGCAGTGGCTAGCTAAAGGCAGTGGCTGTATTGAGTAGGGGAGCCTGTGGTGTGGTTAAAACCAGATCATGTGGTTAAATCAGGACATGCTTGCTTTTCAGTAGGGCCCATAAGGAAGTCTAAAATGGATATTCAATGAGATAGAGAACTTTCAAGCATTCTTGATGAAAAGACCAGACCTGAATAGAAAATTTGATTTTCAAATGCAAGACTCAAGGGATTCAGAAAACAGGTAAATGGGAAAGGGAAATTATAAGGGAATAAGGTTAAATTATTTACATTCCTACATGGGAAAATAATATTTGTAATTCATAAGGCCTTTCTCATTATTAGGGACGTTAAAAGGAGCATTCGTAAACAGAATACAGGTGTGAGTTGAATATGAAGGGATGATACCTAAAAAATAATGGGGTGATTGAGGAATGTACTGGGATAAAGAGAAAGGGAGAGGCACAATGGAGTAAAATATCTCACATAAAAGAGGCAAGGAAAAGCTTTTACAGTAGAGGGGAAGAGCAGGAAGCTGAGGGGGAGTGAGTGAACCTTCTTCTCATCACAATTCGTTCAAAGAGGCAATAATATACACATTCAATTGGATATAGAATTCTACCTTACCCTACAGTAAAGTAAGAGGGGAGAGGATTAGAGAAGGGGTGAGACTGATAGGAGGGAGGGCAGAATGAAGAAGGGGATAATCAGAAATAAAACACTTGAGGAGGGTGAAAGGAGAGAGAGGATAGAATATGGGGGAATATGATGGAGGGAAATACAGTTAGCAAAAGAAACTGTGAAAAAAATTAGAAGTAAGTTTATCTGATAAAGGCCTCATTTCTCAAACATATAGAGAACTAAGTCAAATTTATAAAAAATAAGAACCATTCCCCAACTGATAAATGATCAAAAGATATGATTAATTTTCAGGTTAAGTAATCAAAGCTATCTATAGCCATATATAAAAAATACTCTAACTCACCATTGATTGGAAAAATGCAAGTTAAAATTATTACTTTATACTTATTAGCTAATAGGACAGAAAAGGTAAATGATGAATGTTGCACGGACTGTGGGAAAAAAATAAGACATTAATTCACTATGCAATTTGGTACTATGCTCAAAGAGCTATAAAACCATGCATACACTTTGACTTAACAATACCACTACTAGGTCTGTATCTCCCAAAGAATTTTAAATAAAGGAAAAGGACCTTTATTTATAGTAGCTTACTTCTGGGGTAAAGAATTAGAAATTGAGGGGATGTCCATCAATTGGGGAATGACTGAACAAGTTATGGCATGTGCTTATAATGGAATACTATTGTACTATAAGAAATGATGAGCTCTCATAAAAACCTAAAAAGACTTAAATGGGTTGATGTAAAGTGAAATGTACTGGGTATAAAGTAACAGCAATGTTGTAAAATGATCATCTGTAAATGACTTAGCTATTCTCAGCAATTACAATGATCCAAAACTACTCTGAAAGATTTAGGTTGGAAAATGGTATCCATTCTCAGAGACAGAACTAATGGTGTCTGAATACAGATTTTGAAGCATACTTTTTATTACTTTATTTTTCTTGAGGTTTTTTATTTTGTTTTGTTTTGTCTATATTTTCTTCCACCACATATTAAGAACAGAATGAGAAGGGCACCTATGCAATGGGGCTTATGTTCTTGTGTAGGGAGATAGCACACCAAAAAAAAAAAAAGACGAAGTTCAAAAGTCAACAGCAGCAATGGTGTTGCTCAGACTTGATGCACATATCAGAGTTTCATTTCCAGAATCTAGTCCTGCCTCAGAGAGATCATAACAAGCATAGAAATACCAAACCAAAGGGGAACCTACAATTCAGCCACTTTAAGCTAGCATAACTTTTCAGCAAGCTGAAAAAGATTGAATTCAGCAACAGTCTGCTGTTTTTCAGACCCAAAATCAAGTTAGGGACGTCAAAAGCTAAGAACAAAGGGCACAGCAATCAGATTTTGCCCTGAATCAAACCATTCTGGGAACATCAAAAACTTCTCAGAGATTAAGTGCTAGTGCTAGATCTTTTGATAACCCGTGACAAACTCTGTAGATCATGGTTACGTCAGAGAACCCTGGTGAAGTCTCTAATTTCATACTATGTGCAGCGATTCTTCTGGCAGAAACATAGTAAAAAAGGATAGATTTCTTTAATGTGTTAGTGGCCTCCATGAAAATTCCTTTTAAGAGCAAACAAGCATGCTGACCCTTCCTCAGGACTGAATGAAGAGGGAATGGGAACTTCACAGGGACTAGAAGAGACATTTTTTTTTTGGATGACAAAGTGAAGAGAGTTGAGTGATATAGTTTCTGTTTTGGAATATAATGATAATGATGTGTGCAATTATTTTTTCAGTTGTTTAAAATGTGGTACTAATTAGTTCACAGGTTTTATTCATTTGTAAAAGCTCAACTTTTCTCTTTCTCCCCAGAGAATGCATTTCTAAATTTTTGAATAATTTTCAATATCATTACTAAAATATAGTATTGAATATAAAAAGTAGATGAATATTAATAAACAACTCTGAGGTAAATAAAATCATATCACAACCTTTCTGCACAAATGACAAAACTTTTGAATAATCAAACTATTTTAAAATATGAACTCCTTTAACCTTATTGTAGTAGAAATGTGAACTTGATAAAGAACTTTAAAGAATTAAAACATTTATTTCAGAACTTTGTGAACCCAGAAGAATTAGGCACACAACCAACTCACAGCACTGAAATTATGTTTTACTCTAGGTCACAACACTATAAAGTGATGGAAGCAATTGAATTAGAAGCAACCATCACTTACCCATAGTCATCTGTCTCATCAGTATCAGTGTGGTAAAGGGATATCATTTCACTATTATTTTAAAAAGTGAAAAGTTGGAGAATTAAATTCTTCGCACAATTAAGCAACTTCCCTGGTATTCATTTCATTATTAATTTTAATCTTCTATAGACTCTCCTAGATCTGAATACCTTTCTTTGTATTTCTGCCCTTAAATTTTTATTCTGGAGGTTGTATTTTATGTACTCAGACAGACTTATCATTTTACTTTTTTTTTTTTCTCCCCTCATATTATGCCTTGTGTCCTTGGACCTAAAAAGGGTTTACTATTTCACGTCATTCATGACTTCATGAATTTGCCTAATCACTAGCTTGTGTGCTTGCCTATTCTGAGGTAAGATGCAATACTCACCCACCCACCATAAATGGCACACACACAGAAAAAATGGAGGGGGGCGGAGGCCTGCTGGGATGAAGAGCTCCTGTGAGCAGGCATGGAGGCGGAGTGAGGGTGGAGCAGAGCCCAGAATCGGGAGCCTGCTGGTGCTGGCTCCGCATGATCTCAATGCGTGCTCCTCCTCTACAGGTCTCCTCCATACCCGCTCTCTGAGCTTCTGCCCCGCCATGGCCACCTACAAGCTGGTGCTGATCCAGCATGGAGAGAGCGCCTGGAACCTGGAGAACCATTTCAGAGGCTGTTATGAAGTGGTGGACTTGAGCCCCGCCTGCACGAGGGAGTCAAGCTCTGCGAGATGCTGGCTATGATTTTGGTATCTGCTTTACCTCTGTCCAGAAGAGAGCAATTTGTCCCCTTTGGACATTAGTAGCTGCCATTGACCGGATGTGGCTGCCTGTGGTGGGGACTTGGCGCCTCAATGAGCCGCTCTGAGGAGGTCTGTCAGGCCTCAACAAAACAGAGACAGCTGCTAAACATGGTGAGGCCCAAGTGAAGATCTGGCAAATATCCTTTGACATCCTGCACCTCCAATGGAGCCTGACCACCCCTTCTACAGCAACTTCAGTGAGGACCGTCGCTATGCAGATCTGACTGAGGATCAGCTGCCTTCCTTTGAGAGCCTGAAAGACACCATTGCCCGGGCTCTACCCTTCTGGAATGAGAAAATTGTTCCCCAGATCAAGGAAGGAAAAAATGTTGCCATTGCAGCCCATGGCAATTGTTATCTAGGGATTGTCAAACATTTTGAAGGTCTGTCTGAAGAAACAATCACGGAGCTGAATTTGCCCACTGGCATTCGCATCCTGTATGAAGAGGACAAGAATCTGAAACCCATCAAGCCCATTCAGTTCTATGAGGATAGAGGGACCATTCACATAGTCGTGGAGGCTGTGGCAGCCCAAGGCAAGGCCAAGAAGTGAAAGCAGGCTGTCAGCGCAGTAGCCAGGTCCATCGCTTCTCACTGTCCCCACCTCATCTCTCCCCTGCCTGCTCCATTCACTGACCACAGCCTTAGGGATCACAACACACAGCTGCAGGTGGAGGAATGATGGTTCCTTTTCTCATTGCCTCCCTGTTTCAGAGCGATTCTTTTCTCTCTTGTTGCCCTTCCCCTCAGCCACCTTATTCAGAATGCTTCCTATGTAATTCGGCTCAAGAAGGACCTAGTTAGGGATCCTACTATGGGGACATAGTAAGAAGTGACCAATGTGGGGAGTTGAAAGAAGCAATTGGTCCAGTTATTCTTATGAGCCAGTGCTGCAAGTAGGACTCTCAGGGTCTATTTTAGGAAGCTGTGTATAATTTAACAAATTTAACAAATCTTGAAAGTCTTATTTCTTCCATATTCCAAGAGAAATAGGTCTGGGACGTTGAGATTATGTCCTAACGTTTACTTGTCACATTTGCTTTCACAAAAGACCCTTCTAGGCTGCTTATTAGTGGCTTTTGAAATTAAGATGTTCCTTTTAGTAGTCATCAGAGATCTCAAGCCATGTCAGAGAAGGGAGAGTTCTTTGATTTCTAAGGGGTTGACTATCTCATTGTGGGTTTTATGGCCCCGACTCTGTTTTGTGGCAGTGAAATGCCTCTAGATTATGTTGAAGTGTGTCTCAGTGTCCTATTACCTTCCACTGTATGTCCAGCCACATGAGTCTCATCAGTTTTACCATAATTGTACTAACCCCTGACCCCCTTTTATTTTTCACTATAATAAAGGGGTGATTTGCAGTAAAAAAAAAAAACAAAAACAGAGATGAGACAGCTGACATATAAAGTTCAAAAGTCATGCCCTTCTTTAACTAGTAATGTGTTTTTTGCAGCTTGTATATGAATAAAAGTCTTATGATTAGTTCTGTCATAGCTATTTTCTCTTTCTGTTTACTTATATCTAGACTGAACTTTTATCCATGCTTGAATTTTCTAACTTTGCTTCTACCTGGATCTGCTTATCTTTTAGAGATCTCTGGACACCAAATCAGAGTACCTATGCTGCGTCAGAATTGTCCTACTTCCCTCTATTTTAACCTGTCAGTTCAAATTCTGACCTTTGTGTCGTCTCAACCCAATGTCCTTTTTCATCATCTATTCTCTTGTATTGAATTGTATGCAAGCAGAATTATTATGAAAAAATCAACCAATCAACAATCATTTATTAACAACTTATGTGCTAGGCATTGTGCTAAGCACTAATGATGAAATACAAATTAAAACAAAAAAGTCCTTCCCCTCAAAGAAAAATGTTTTCAAAATTAGGAGACCTTAATGGAAGGAGGAATACAATGCTAAACATCTTATATAATTATTATCATGTTTTTTTTCTTTCTCTTCTTCCCATTATAAACATGTAATCAATCAAAATAAATTTCCACATTGGACAGTCTTCATTCCCCCCACCAAAAAAAAATCTTTCTCATTCTACATTTTGAGTACTTCAGCTCTTGGAGAGATGTGTAGCAGGTTTTATCACCATTCCTGGATTCATTGTTGGTCATTGCAATGGTAAGAGATCAGCATTATTCTATTACATCTATGTAATATTCCTATAAAGCCACACACAAGCAGCTTTCCAGAGGATTGTCTGTGGCTTTACAATGCCATAGCTAATATTCATCTATTCCCCAATTTATGGGCATCCCCTTAGAGTCACATACTTTGCCACCACAAAGAACTATAAATATTTTTATACATCTTTAGAGTTTGTTTTGCCTGGTGCTAATCTATCCTTAATCTAGTTTTCCTCAAATGTATCCTCCCATCTTTTCCCCTTTCCCTGCTGTTTCATTATTGAATGAAACATATTTCTTTTTTTTTCTTTTTGGAGGGCAATTGGGGTTAAGTAACTTGCCCAAGGTCACATGGCTATGTTTTGTTTGTGTGTGCCTTAAGTGTCTGAGGTCGGATCCAAACTCAGGTCCTTCTGACTCCAGGGCCAACGCTCTACTCACTTCGCCACCTACCCGCCCCTGAAACATATTTCTTTACCTAGTTGTATATGTGAGTGTGTCTGTGTGTGTATATACCTTCTTTTAATCATTTTAGATTTAAATTTCAAACCTCAGCTATTGTTCTCCAATCCATCCTCCTTGTATTGTCTTCTTGCCCATCCTGATTTTGTCAAATAATTTTCTTTGATATTTCTTTCCTTTCCCTCCTCCTCCCAGTATATTTCTCCTCCCTTGTTTTTCTATCCTTTTCTTAAGACTATCAGGATATAACAAAAACACCCCCCAGGTTTTATTGAATTAGACTTCCTCTATAACTTCTGCTGTTGACAGGTTTCTAAAGGAATGTATGGATCATCGCCCTCTGTTTGAATGAATGCATGTTATCCTTTTTTAGACCATCATTTTTCATTCATTTTTACCTTTTTATGCATCTCTTCATTCCAAAGTTTGAAATAAGAAGTATCTATGCAGCTCTGGTCTTTTTTATCAGGAATACTTGCACATCCTCTATATCTTACAAAGTCCATTTTTACCCATGTAGCATTATATACAATTTGGGTCAGTCAATCAGACAATAAACATTAATTAAGCTTCTACCATGTGACAGGCACTATGCTAAGTGTTGCAGAAAAAAGAAAGGCAATCCCAGCCCTCAAAGTGCTTAAAATCTAAAGGAAATAAACACATCAGAAAAAACAAAACAAAACAAATAACTGAGTAGGAGAGGTGGGCAGAGTGGGGAGGGATTAGGGGATTGAGGAGATAACCAGGATAGAAAAGTCTAAGAAGTTCCAAAATAGTGCAGCCAGGTGAGAAATAAAGTAATGCATTCTTAGCTACAAGTTCATTATATTTTGACCTCTGGAATACTGTATTCCAAGTTCTCTGCTTCTTTTTAATGGTGGTTGCTAAATCATATAAGATTCTGACAGTTGCTTCATGGTACCTAATTTTTTTTTCTAGCTTCATACAGTATTTTTTTTTAATTTTGGTGTGGAAACTCTTAATTTATTTATAAATTTTCGGGGAGTTTTCACTTTGGAGTTCATTTCAGAAAGTAAACAGTGAAGCCTTTCTATTTCCACTTTACACCTTGGTTCTAAGAAATCTGAGCAATTTAAAGATTTCTTGAAAGACCATGTGTATATTCATTATTTTGGTTGTGACATTCAGATAGTCTAGTGAATTCCTAATGTTTTTTTTTTCACTATTTTCCAAGTCAGTCATTTTTTGCTATGAAATACTTAAATTTTTCTTCTCTTTTCAGCCTTTTTACTTTAATATTTCTTTTTGACTCATGAAGTAAATAGATTTTTCTGCCACTATAATTGCTCTTTGTGGTGGGATTTTTTGTGTGTTTGCTCCTTTTTCCAGGCTACTCCTTGATTTGGTCTTGATGTTAGGGCCAGCTTTACAATACTTCTGGTGGGAAAATCTGGGCTAACCTTTTTGCTCCCTTACTAGGGTACTGAATATTATGATGTTCTGGGATATCAGGGAAAGGCTGGTGTCTGTCAAGTTTTTGGTGCTCCCAGAATGGTTTAATCCAGGTCAAAGTCTGATTGCTTGTGCCCTTTGTTCTAAGCTCTGTATGCCCCTAACTTTATTTTGGGTCTGAAAAAATAGAATGTTGCTGAATTCAGCCTTTATCAGCTTGCTGAAAAAACTATGCTATTTCAAAGTGGCTTAATTATAGACTCTCCTTTGGTTTGGGATACCTACTCTGGTTATCTCTGAAGACTGGACTAGATTTTCAAAATGACACTCTGATCTATGCCTGAAGTCTGAACCACACCACTGTTGTTGCTGACTTTTGAACCTCCTCTTTTTTTGGTGCACCATCTCCCTGCACAAGAACATAAGCCCCATTGCATAGGTACCCTTCTAATCCTATCCTGGGTTTGGGACCCAGAACCAGGTAATGAACAACAAAGTTTTTAATTGGCAAGTTTCCCAGTTATATTCCCCATAAGATGGAACCTCCATTTGTCCTTGTATTTAGCTTCTTCCTATATATTGGAATGCTCTATACACAGAGAGCTACTGCCCACACCCAGGCCCAGTATTTGTCGACCTACTTGTCTACCTTCCTATCCCTTGGCTGGACAAAGGGCTCACTGTTACTTTTTCTATTTTTACCCATCAGGATTTTGCCTGGTACATTTTCTACTTCTGTTTAGACAAGTTTTGTGGAGGGGAGCTCAGCCATACTGTTTCTCACGACTGTGTCACTTTACAATTTTAAATTCAGTCACTTGGGCTATTTATTTCTAAATATATCAATGAAGGGAAAAAAATTTTAAGAACCCTCCTTCTAAAAACTTTATTTACCTAGGTATTTGAAGAAAACAATTCTGTGTCCTATTGACCAAATAATTGATTGTATATTAGTTAATTTGTTTAGACCTGGTCTAAAGTTGTAAGAAACTGAAGGGTGCTAGATGCAATAGAAAGAGCTTTTGGAGTCTTACCGTGATCTGAAATTAAATGAGGCCTCAAACTATCTCAGGAGAGTTTTCTCATATCCTGTGTTAATCTGTTCCTATATAAGGCCCCGTAACAATTATTTGTAAAAAGGACCAGTACCTAAACATATATACACAGCAATCTTTCCATCTAATAACAGGCCATACATTTTAATCAGTGACTATTCTTCTTTTCCATGCTTTGATTTTCTTGCTTATACAGCTTTTTACCATTTGTAGCTGTAGGACCCTGGGTAAGTTATATTACATCTCTGAGCCATAATTTCTTCCTTTCTGAAATGAGGGGACTGTACTTGATATTTTACAACCTTTCCAGCTCTTAATTTTATTATTTAATATGAAGTGTCCTACAAACCTTACATTGCCATACAATTTTAGTAGTAATGGAAAAAGTAAAAAATAGAACTGGAAGTAGTAGTAGTAGTAATATTAGTAGTAGTAGTTGTGATGGTGGTGGTGGTGGTTGTGGTGGTGGTGGTGGTTGTGCTGGTGGTGGTAGCAGTAGCAGCAGCAGCAACAATAGCAACAGTAGTGGTAGTAGTAGTAGAAATTATTGCTATATCTTCTTCTTACTCCTACGTTTTCTTCCTCTTAGAATAAAGAGATTTCTGTATAAATTGACTAGATTGAATTTTTTATTTTCCAAGAAAGGCTTTTTGACTTTTGGGAACATGATACCCACAAGGTAATTTCTCATTGTTTTTCCAACTGTTAGCATGATTTTTAACATCATAATTCTCTAGGATAGGTCACTAATGGCAGTCCCTCAACATAAAAGGAATCAACTATGGAGCACATAGCTATTGTCCTGGTCGTGGTGATTATTTCTCCCTTATGCTGTGGTTAAGAGATTTACTTTCCCATTTAGGAAACCACAATTGGTCATAAATATGCCATGATGATTTCTGTGAAAACAGGTAATTTTATGGACTATTTATTCATCTCTAGCTGTGTAAGTGGGCACCCAAAAAACACAGCATGAGAAAAAATATCATAAAATTTATAACAGGGGGGCGGAGCCAAGATGGTGGAGTAGAAACAGCTCTTCCAAGCCTCTCTGCCCCCAGATTCCCCACAAACTATGTAAAAAAGGACTGTGAACAACTTCTGGAGCCCCAGCACCCACAGAACAACACAGAGAAGCTAACCACCCGCTGAGGACAGCCCAGCAGCCCTGCAGGAAGGACCAGCGCAGCAGTCTGGGAGCCGGCAGCGCCCAGAGAGCAGAGCACAGGAGCCGAGCCAAGCCGAGCCCAGGTCCGCGTGAGCCGAGGTTTTAGCTCCAGGGCGGCAGGGCCAGCAGCCGGCTGGAGGAACCCCAGAACACCAGGAGCTGTGGTGATTCCAGAATTATCAACATAGACATGCCTAGGACAAAGTAAGAGGTTAGTGTCCTATGGACTTTGGGGCCTGTATTTGGGGAATGCGTCAGCTCCCTCCCCTGGGGGCTAGAAGCCGCTGAGGAGACATGTCATTTTGTAGTTTTCAGAGGCAGGTCTGGCTCCCAGCCTACAAATCGTGGGGAGATCCAGCGATTAGTCTTGGGGGGTAATCGCTCTTGCTTTAACCTCCCTGGATCTGGATTGTGATCTAGGGTGGAAGTTGTGGGTGGGTTTACAGCTTGCCAGAAACGGAAGTTGCCCCCCACACGTTCGGGACGAAAATTCCTCTATCTGGCCTTAAAGCCATAGTGTGGCAACAAGCCCAAAGTCAAGCAATTAAGTGGCAACATGCCAAGGCAAAGGAAACAGAAAAATGCAACCCTAGACTCCTATTTTGGGGGCATAGAGCAGGAAAAGGACTGTGAGGTCAGAAGTCCTGCTCCAAAAGCCCCAGGGGAAAACATGAAAGGGTTGCAGGCCATAGAGGACCTTAAGAAGGACTTTAAAAATCAAATAAGAGAAGTGGAGGAAAAAATTAGAAAGAGAAATGAGAAGGATGCAGGAAAAGTATGAAATGAGGGTCAACAGCCTGACTGAGGAAAACAACACCTTAAAAAATAGACTAGCTCAAATGGCAAAGGAGGCCCAAAGGGCAATGAGGAGAAGAATGCCTTAAAAAGTCGAATTTGCCAGATGGAAAAAGAATCTCAAAAGTTCACTGAGGAGATTCATTCCTTCAGAGTTAGACTGGAGCAAATGGAAGGTAATGACTTTATGAGAAATCAAGGTGCTATTAAGCAGATCCAAACAAAAGAAAGATTAGAAGGCAATGTGAAATATCTCATGGGAAAAACCACTGACCTGGAAAATAGATCAGGAGAGACAATTTAAAAAGTATTGGACTACCTGAAAGCCATGATCAAGGAAAGAACCTAGAAATCACCCTTCAAGAAATTCTCAAGGAAAACTGCCCTGATGTTTTAGATCCAGAGGGCAAAATAGAGGTGGAATGAATCCACTGATCACCTCCTGAAAAAGATCCCAAAAAGAAAACTCCCGAAAATATTATAGCCAGGTTCCAGAATCCCCAGATCAAGGAGAAAATACTACAAGCAGCCAGGAAGAAACAATTTCTATATTGTGGAAACACAATCAGAATAGCCCAGGACCTGGCAGCTTCTACACTGAGGGATTGAAGGGCATGGAATATGCTATTCCACAGGGCAAAAGAACTGGGAATGAACCCAATGGTCACCTACCCAGCAAAACTGAGTATTTTGTTTCAGGGGAAAATATAGTCATTCAGTGGAATAGAGGACTTTCAAGCATTCTTGAGGAAAAAACAAGAGTTGAATAGAAAATTTGACATCCAGCCACAAGAAGGAAGAGATGCCTGAGAAGGTAATCAGGGAAAAGAAATCAAAAGGAACTTATCAAAGTTGAACTATTTACATTCCTATATGGAAAAGCAATAATTGTGACTGTTGATATCTTTCTCACTATGAAAATAATGGAAGAAGGGGGTGTGGTCATATGAATACATATGTGAATGTGTGTGTATATGGTTACAGTTATATATGGATAGAGGGCATAGGTTGAATTTGTTGGGAAGGAGAATACTCAAGGGATGAAATTATGAGGTGAGAGAGGAAAGTGGCAAGAGGAGATGGGGAGAGACAGGGTAGGGTAAACTATCCCATGTAGAAGAAGCAAGGGAAGTGGTTGCAAGGGAGGGGGAGAATAGGAAGGCTAAAAAGGCAAAACCACATTCACATTGAATTTGGTTCAGGGAGAGAATGACATACATACTAAATGGGATATCTCAGCCTGCAGCAGGATAGGGGGAAGGAGGATGAGAGGAGGGATGATGGATGGGAGGGCATCCTTGGGGTGAGGGGAGGTTGGAAGTACCCACTATAGAAGAGGGACAGGATCATGTAGGGAATGGACCAGGTGGGGGGTGGGATGAGTGGGAGGAATTATAAGCAGCCTTGTACAATATATCTACTATGATAATGTTTTGCATAGCTAGACATGTACAACATATACTGAATTGCTTATCTCCCAAGAAGGAATGGGTGACAAGGGAGGAAGGAAATGGAGCTGAAATTTGAGGTCGTAACATTAAATGTTTCAAATATATATAAATACTATTAGTAATACTCTTTCACTTGTAATAGGGAGATAAGATGTGCAGGCATTGGGACACAAAGATTCATCTTCCTCTAATGGAAAAGTCGATGGGGGTATGGGAGAAGGTATGGGAGAGAGCAGATTGGAGGAAGCGATATCTTGTGGGACTGCTATTCTGGGAGGTTGGGTAGGGGAATAATGGGGGGAAAATGATTGTAACTCAAAAATCTGGTGGAAATGAATGATGTAAAACAGAAGTTAATAAAGCATTTGTTTTAAAAAAAATTTATAACAGTACTATAAAATTTCCTATGCCAACCCCAATACCATCTTATTTTTAGATGTATAAAATATAGGAATCAAACTCAAACCATATCTTCTAATCCTTTGATTACTGAATAAACATAACCTCCATGGGGATTCTCTAGAGTGAATCTTCTGTAAGTAGAGGTTTATATATGGGCTTCTATACATATTTGAGGATATACATACATACATACATACATACATACATGCATTCATATGTGTATGTGTGTGTGTATATATATATATACATATATATATATATATATATATATATATATATATAATATTGACTATACTGCATTCCCATCTTTATCAATTTATTGTGTTTGAGGTAAATCAACAGGTTGCTTCTCTTAACATTATTGCTTTGGGACATAATTTCCTATGCTTCTAAAAATTTAACAATATTCCTCGAGAATGAGAATGTTATGTTCTCATACCTGGGCCATATATTATGAAATTACTTTTGTTATATACACACACCTATAAACACACATTGACATGTATACATTACTTGTTTATGTATGTTGGAAAACAAAACTCATCTGAAAAATTTGATAAAGTTATTTTCCCCATTCTATTGCTGCCATTATATTATTTCTGTATTAATTTTATTTATGCATGAGTTTTCAATTTCATGCAATTAAATCATCATTTTTATCTTTTGAACTTCCTTCCAACTTTTGTTGGGCTAAGAATTATTTCTTAATCATCACTGAGAAAAGCATATTATTAATTCTTTTCTAATTTCATAGCATAATATCTAATATTACAGTCATATCCATCTTGAAGTTATTATATAAATATAGTAAAGTTTTCCTTTTAACCTAATTTCTGCCAATTTTTTTCTAGTCTTCTTAGTAGGTTTTATGAAATAGGGAATTCTTTTCTAAATAATTTAAGTTTTCAGGCTTATGTAATAATCAATTATTCATTTCCATTATTTTAACCTCCCTTTTCTAATTTATTCCTTTGATTTATTTCTCTTTTTTTTGACTAATAATGAATTATTTTGATATCCACAATTTTATAACACAGTTTGAGTTATGAAAGTTCTATTTTCCTTTTGTCCCTACATTTTCATATTATTCTCAATGGTATTACAGGCTTCTGTTTCTCCAAATTAAATTAGTTATTATTTTATTGTGTTCTGCAAAATATCTCTGTACTAGTATGATTAATACAGAATTAAAACTAGGTTTGGCAACATTTTTATTCTAATATATGGGCAAGTCAAATAATGAAAACTGACTCATCCTGCAGCTAACTTGATCAATATTTCTTTTGGGTTGAGGGAGATGGGGGGTTGGGGTTAAGTGAGCCACCCAAAGTCACAAGGCTAGTAAGTGTGTCAAGTGTCTGGGGCCAGATCCAAACTAAGGTCCTCCTGACACCAGGGCCAGTGCTCTATTCACTGGGCCACCTAGCTGCCCCTGATCTATATTTCTTAAAAGAATATTTTTGTAATTGTATCTATTACTATGAGCTTTGGGAAATTGACCCACAAATATTTTATGCATTTCCTAGACATATGGAAGATTTACCTTTCTATCATTAAGTCCTTTATACACACTAATGACAATGTAATTTAACATATAATTGCTATATATAATAATATACTGGTTATTATCTATGTACATGTACACAGAATAATAAAATATAAGTATATATGTAATATTTAAATGCTGTTTGTTGGTTAATATTCTGAGAGAGAAAGATGATACGTGTAGGAAAATTGAGGCTGTGAAGAGTATTTTTCTGTGGAAATTCAAAGATATTGTGGTCAAAGTCATAATTTGGGAGTGTTGATTTGATTACTCTTTCAGAGCATAATATAGAAAACGGGAGGTACAGGGTAGTGAAAGTGGTTGCATGATAGAAAGATGACAAGAGTTCAGTGTTTTCAGACTAGGTAATAGACAAGGAATAAACACACACACATGCACATACACACGCACATATATGTGCATACATGTGTGCATACATGTTTGTATATGTCATTCACTTATTTTCAGTTGTCTCTCACTCTTTGTGACCCCATTTGGCGTTTTCTTAGTAGAGGTCCTGGTGTGATTTTCCATTTCCTTCTCTAGTTAATTTTACAGATGAAGAAACAGAAGCCATCAGAGTTAAATGACTTTCCCAGGGTCACATAGCTAGCAACTATCTGAGGCCATATTTGAATTATAAAAGATAAGTCTTACTGTCTCTATTCCTAGCAGTCTATTGTCCCAGAACCTAGTTGTAAATATGTATTTAAATGTGTGTACACACACACATATATGGATATGCATAAATATATTATGTGCATGTGTACATATGTATGTACATATATACACACATGTGAAAGGGTGGATGTATATGTACATGTGTATATATGTGTGTGTGTATACACACACAAACATGTGTGGCTGATTGTGTGGTGGCATGGCAGGAAAATAAGATGTGCTATATGCTGAGGCTAGCTCAGAGATAGTATATACATCCATGAATGCATACATATGTGTGTGCATATGTATGTGCAAGTATGCGCGTGTATGTATACCAGCATGCATATATACATAGATTTAAAAAATTAGGTACCATGGTGGGAACTGTAGGATCCTGACATGTAGGGTGGAGTAGCATCAGAAGTAGCAAAAGTGGATAGATAGGTAGCATGACAAGAACATGATTAAAGTACCACTGTGCTGCCCTAGACACAGAATACAGGATTAATTATTACCAATGCAAAATAGAAAAAAGAAAATCCTTTCAAAAAAACTAGGAATACATCTCAAAAATCATTCAGTGAACTCAAGCTGAATCTATTATGAGAGATGTAAGGAGAATTCAACCATTAAGGATATTAGTAATATAATTAAATATACATATATATGTTCATAATACATATAATACAATTAAGTCAAAAAATGTAAGGAATACTTTTGACTGAATATAACATTTATTAGAGCTTTAAACTTTAACAAAGCATAGGTATAGAAGAGTCATTTTTTATTGTGATGTAATAGTATACATATAAATCCCAAAGTTATCATCATTTACAAATTAAAAAGACTATTTCCAAAAACTATACATCACTAAGTAAATGGTTCATCTTGTCCATGTTGTTATTTACATATCTCTAGATGATTTTACATATTTCTAGAAAAGATAGATATTACAATAAAACTTAGAAATAAATAAAAGCCACTTATACCACAAAAGTGAAGTATATATTGTACCTATTTGCTGATATGAGAAAATCAGAAATGAAACTAATTACAAAAATTAATAACTCAAGGAAAGTAGCAGGATATAAAATAAATCCATAAAATAGTTAGTATTTGTGCAGAGGAACAATAAAACCATAAAAATAATGGAAGAGAAAAAGAATGCAACATCACTATGAAATACATAAAATACCTCATATTCAAATCACCAAGACAAACTCACCTTAGTGCAATTATAAAATACTACTTAGAGAAATAAAAGAAATCTTAAATAATTTAAAGCAGTGCTCATTTCTCATACTTGGGACATACTGATATAATAAAATATCACAATATTACCTAAATTATTCTACAGATTTATCACTATGCCAATCAAACTACTTTGGCTGTTTTATAGAGCTAAACAAATTAAAAATATATATTTAGAATAAGACAGACATCTAGAATATCAAGGAGACTGATGAAAAATCTAGGCTATGAATTGATGATGGTACTTTCACTTCACAAATTGGATTATAAAATAGTAATAATAAAACTCCGGTATGGAGTTTTTGTTTTCAGGTTTTTTTTAGGGTCTTTCTCTGTTTTTGTTTATGTAAGCATTTAGAGATATAACTTTCTTTATAAGTGCTACTTTTATTGCATATTTTTTACAATTTACTGCAGATTTTGGTATGTTGTCTCATTGTCATTCTCTTTAATGAAATTATTGATTGTTTCTATGATTTGTTCTTTGAGCCATTCATGCTTTTTTTTTTTCTGTTGAAACAAGTGCTTTATTAACTTCTGTTTTACATCATTCATTTCTGCCAGATTTTGAGTTACAATCATTCCCACCCCCTGTTTTTCCCCTACCCACCCTCCCAGTACAGCAGTCCTGCAAGACATCACTTCCTCCAATCTGCTCTCTCCCATATTCTCTCCCGCAACCACTTACACCTCCCCATTAGAGGATGGTGAATCTTTGTGTCACAATGCCTGCATATCTTATCTCCCAATTACAAGCAAAAGAGTATTAATAATAGTGTATATATATATATATATATATATATAATTTGAAACATTTAATCTTAAGACCTTGAATTTCAGATCCATGTCCTTCCTCCCTTTTCACCCATTCCCTCTGGAGAGATAAATAATTCAGTATATGTTGTATATGTCTAGCTATGCAGATCATTATCATAGTAGATATATTGTACAAGGCTGCTTGTAATTCCTACCCCCTCATCCCAACCCCCAACTGGTTCATTCCCCACTTGATCCTGTCCCTCTTCCATAGTGAGTACCTCCAACCTCCCCTCCCCCCAAGGATGCCCACCTAGCCATGATCCCTCCTCTCATCCTCCTTACCCCCATTCTGCTGTAGGTTGAGATGTCCCACCTAGTATGTATGTCATTCTATCCCTGAACCAAATTCAATGAGAATGTGGTTTCATCTTTTTGCCTTCCTATGCTTCCCCTCTCCTGCAACCACTTCCCCCTGCTTCCTCTACATGAGATAGTTTACCCCACCCTGTCTCTCCCCATCTCCTCTTGCCACTTTCCTCTCTCACCTCACAACTTCACCCTTTGAGTATCCTCGATTCCCAACAAATTCAACCTATGCCCTATATCCATATATAACTTTAACCATATAGAAACACATTCACATGTGTATTCAAATGACCATACACCCTTCTTCCATTATTTTCATACTGAGAGGGGTTTCATCAGTCATAGTTATTGTTTTTCTATATAGGAATGTAAATAGTTCAGCTTTGATAAGCTCCTTTTGATTTCTTTTCCCTGATTACCTTCTCAGGCATCTCTTGCTTCTTGCTTCTGGATGTCAAATTTTCTATTCAATTCTGTTTTTTTTTTTCCTCAAGAGTGCTTGAAAGTCCTCTATTCCACTGAATGACCATATTTTCCCCTGAAACAAAATACTCAGATTTGCTGGGTAGGTGACCCTTGGGTTTATTCCCAGATCTTTTGCCCTCTGGAATATCATATTCCAAGCCCTTCAATCCCTCAGTGTAGAAGCTGCCAGGTCCTGGGCTATTCTGATTGTGTTTCCACAATATTGAAATTGTTTCTTTCTGGTTGCTTATAGTATTTTCTCATTGATCTGGGGATTCTGGAAGCTGGCTATAATATTCCTGGGAGTTTTCTTTTTGGGATCTTTTTCAGGAGGTGATCTGTGGATTCTTTCAACCTCTATTTTGCCCTCTGGATCTAAAACATTAGGGCAATTTTCCTTGAGAATTTCTTGAAGGGTGGTTTCTAGGTTCTTTCTTTGATCATGGCTTTCATGCAGTCCAATGATTTTTAAACTGTCTCTCCTGGATCTATTTTCCAGGTCAGTGGTTTTTCCCATGAGATATTTCACATTGCCTTCTAATCTTTCATTTGTTTGGATCTGCTTAACAGTATCTTGATTTCTCATAAAGTCATTAGCTTCCGTTTGCTCCAGTCTAACTCTGAAGGAATGAATCTCCTCAGTGAGCTTTTGAGAATCTTTTTCCATCTGGCAAATTGGACTTTTTAAGACATTCTTCTCCTCATTGCCCTTTTGGCCCTACTTTGCCATTTGAGTTAGTCTGTTTTTGAAGGTTTTGTTTTCCTCAGTCAGGCTGTTGACCCTCATTTCATACTTTTCCTGCATCCTTCTCATTTCTCTTTCCAATATTTCCTCCACTTCTCTTATTTGATTTTTAAAGTCCTTCTTAAGGTCCTCTATGGCCTGCAACCCGCTCATGTTTTCCCTTGGGGCTTTTGGAGCAGGACTTCTGACCTCACAGTTCTCTTCCTGCTCTATGCTTCGACCCTCTTTGCCCCCAAAGTAGGAGTCTAGGGTTACATTTTTCTGTTTAATTTGTTTCCTTTTTATTGGCATGTTGCCATTTAATTACTTGACTTTTGGGCTTGTTGCCACACTATGGGTTTTTGCCGCCAGATAGGGGAATTTTCGTCCTGGACATGTGGTGGGGAGGCAACTTCTGTTTCCAGCAAGCTGGAAACCCACCCAAGATCTCCACCCCAGATCACAATCCTGATCCAGGGAGGATAAAGCAAGAGTGATTAACCCACAAGACTGTTCACTGGATCTCCCTACAGTTCTTAGTCCAGTAGCTGGAGCTGCCTCTGAAAACTGCAAAATGGTGTGTCTCCTCAGTGGCTTCTAGCCCCCAGGGGAGGAAACCGACGTGATCCCCAAATGCTGGTCCCAAAGTCCATAGGGCACTAACCTCTCACTTTGTCCTAGGCATGTCTTTGTTGATAATTCTGGCATCGCCACAGCTGCTGGTGTTCTGGGGTCCCTCCAGCCGGCTGATGGCCCTGCTGTCCTGGGGCTAAAACCGCGACTCCGGTGGATGGGACCTGTGCTTGGCTACCCGCACTCTGAGTGCTACACACTGCCGGCTCCCGGAAGGCTGCACTGGTCCTTCCTGCAGGGCTGCTGAGGTCTCCTTAGTGGGAGGTTAGCTTCTCTGTGTCATTCCATGGCTTCTGGGGCTCCAGAACTTGTTCAGTGTCCCCTTTTACATAGTTTGGAGGAAATCTGGGGGCAGAGTGACTTGGCCACGCTGTTTCTACTCCGCTATATTAGTTTGTTTTTTAACTGAAGAAACATAGCAGGACAATAAAACTGGTGAGAATTAGACACTATCTGACACATTAGTCTGGTGCTCAATCAACCTGTAAACATGAACTCCTTGTAGAAGAATTATGTAGTCAATAAAACTTCTGTAAAAATTAGGAAGTAATTTGGTAATAAAAAAGTTCAAAATGATACCTTACACCATATATGACAAGTTGCAATTAAAACATAACTTGAATAAAAGTCAAAAAGTTAATTGAGGTATAAAGATAGCAGTAACTTTTACAATAATGGTTAAGGGGAGAATTTTTAAGAAAGCATAAAACAGAACAGATGAGGAAAATATATAATTTCTATTACATGAAATAAAAAAAAAACATTCCTTTTCCAAAAGCAATACAACTAATAATAATGAAGGGTCAATACCATTGGGAGAAAAAAATCTTCCTGTCAATTATCTCTGAAATGCATATATATAAAAAAATTTTGTTAAAATTAGTATATGACCAATAGTTAGAATTTTCCCAGAGAAATTATCAAGGGATAAGAGCAGATAGTTTCCCAAAGGTTAATAACCATATGGAATATTGTTGCTACTCATTAATTATGGGTAAAATGTCACTTTAAAAAAATCTTTGGCTTTACCTCACAAGTGACTAGTGAATCAAAATGACAAAAGTTGAAAATTATCAGTGTTGGAGATGCTATGTAAAGACAAGAATATTAATATACCATTAATGGAGGAGAATCAAGATAACCATTCTGAAAAACAATAAAAAAAAATCATTATACAAAGATTTCATTGCTAGCTATATGCTTCCCAAAAAGGTCATAAACAGGAAGATTCCATGTGTTTCAAAATGTTGATCGTACTATATTTTTAGGCAGTAAAGAAAAAAGCAGTTGTCCATCAAATGAAGAATGGTTTAAGATCATGCTACATAGGGGTGGCTGGGTGGCACAGTGAATACAGCATCCTACTCCCTGGAGTCAGGAGGACCTGGGTACAAATCTGGCCTCAGATACAACTCAAAACTAGTTGTGTGCCTTGGGCAAGTCACTTAACCCTAATTGCCCTCCAAAAAGCAAAATCAAAACAAACAAAAAAAATATATCACGATACATAAATTTATTGAAACATCATTGTATTGCAAAAAATGATTATAATAAATACAAAGAATTGTGAAGTAACTTCTATTATGAATTGATGTTAATCAAATTGTGGTATATGAATGTAATGAAATATTATTGCAAAATAAAATATAATAAGTATAAAGAATTTGGAAAAAATGAGAAGCCATCATATGACCAAGATTAACGACACTAGGACAAGTAAAATAATATGCACCATTACTACAACAATGAAAACTGAAAGAAAGATGTATAAGTCAAATAACCATCCTTTCCACTAAAACAAGAGCCTCTTTTTATCAAAGTGAGAGGTGACTATACATATGAAGTCATATGAGATTGAAATGTTTGTTGGTTTTACTATTTAAAAAAAATAATCTTTATTGGTCTTTGTGAATATTTGAAAGAAATGTGATAAAAACAAAAGTTATCACCATAACTCAAATAAAACATTGAATTATAGAGAAACAATTAGCTTGTTTTATGTCCCCTTGTGATCATACTAAGCACTAAATGTGATGTCTTTTCTGATATATTTTAGAATAACTTATTTAATAGTTCTTGTGCATTTGTCATCACTGATGGTATGATAGATATTTATTTTGCATATGTTTTTACATTGTCCTTTGAATTACTTTTAATTTGATATTTCAAAACTCATAGTTTCCCATATTTTATATTCCTACTGAATCAGCTGAATAATATCCATGTAAAAGAGATGTCTTTTTGATCCAAGGAGCAACTTGACTTCAATAAAAATGCTTTGCAAATAACCAAATACTATATAGCCTATTTTCTTCCTTAAAAATTTCTTGGGCCAGCTTATCATGGTCCATCTGCACTTACTCTTCAGTATCCTTTTCTTTGTCTTGGTCATTTAAATAATTCTATTGCTGTAGGCAGAAAGCATTCTTTGTCCTTTTATCCCCCTCAGTGGATCTTTAGACTGAAGTTGTTGAACCATTTTGATTAAGGGAACATTCTATTTGTTCTGGGGCTCAATGCAATCAATACAACACAATGCAACTGACAAAAAGAAGCATCTGGAGGACATCACATTTCTGGAGAAAATGCCTTTTCCATTTGGATCATGCACTAAAACATCCTCCATGGTAGTGGCAAACACTTTTGCCAAGATTGAGTCTTTCTGTTTTCACCCTCACTTGCTATTGACAATCACACTATCATTGAACAAAATTTTCTGCGATGGTTCTCATAATGAATCTTATGTAGTATAGCTCCATCAAATCAGCTCCCCTAATTTCTCCACATGAAGTAGTAGACCTCTGGTGTTCCATTGACAGAGAAAACTACAGGAGCAAAAATGAGTAAATGAACCATTAAGAACTTGTAATGTACAAAGCATTGTATTAAGAACTAAGAAGACAAAGAGAAAAAAAAAAAGAGAGAGTAGCAGGTCTTTGCTCTCAAAGAGCTGATATTTTAATGCAGAAGACAGCTTATATGGCATGTTTGAGATGCAAGTTAATAGGGTGCAGCAGCAAAGTAGATGTGATTGCTTCCTCTTCAATGTAATTTCTATTATTTAAATCATGTTGGTTTCTTATGTCAGCCTTTGCAAAAGTATGGTGGTAAGAATTTTCCTATTATTTAAGAAACCTTGGTGGTTGAACCTGCAGAAACACTTGCTAAACTACATCTCTATAGGTTTTGCTTCCCAAGTTATTGATATATGAGGGCACTACTTTAGAAACAATGCTACACCCACGACCTTTGAATTTTTGGCCTTGAGCTATTTCCATTAAGGTTATAAGAAATATGGGGTCAAAGTGATGGTAGTAGTTTCACTTACTTGGGGTATGTTGCCTCTTGTCTCTCTCTCAAGATTCCTTGGTGCTTTTCAAATAGAATGGCATGACTGTCCTATATGTGACAGTTAATTTGACAGTTGTTCATGATCCATGAACCCTTTTACAAGGTTTTGCTTTTCTGGAAGATAAATACTATGAGGTCTAGGATGGAAGCAGAGCCAAGGGATTTTGCTTGATTTTTAAAAGCTTTTCATAATCTTGCTCCTTACTTTATTTCCATTTATCTTAAACAGGACTCCCTTCCATGAACTTTGCATTCCACATACACAGCATTTGCTGTTTCTCCCATATCACACTCCATCACCACACTCAGAGCATTTTCCATGGATAATCCCCCGAGACTGGAATGCTTTCCTTCCTCATTCCCAATTTCCAAATTTCTTCTAGTACAAGATAAAGGTACAACTCCTCCAGAAAAATTTCACCTCAGGACTTTTATTCCATTTTATTCCTATCATATGTTTTGGACACAGTATTTTCTTTTCTTTTCTTTCTTTTTTTTTTTTTTTTTAAGCAATTGGGGTTAAGTAACTTGCTCAAGGTTACACGGCTAGTCATTATTTATGCGTGGGTGCTCATTTTCTGAGGCCGGATCTGATCTCGGGTCATCCCAACTCCGAGGCCGGCGCTCTTACTCACTGCGCCACCTAGCCGCCCCTTTAGGGCAATTGGGGTTAAGTAACTTGCCCAAGGTTACACGGCTAGGTTTTTGTTTGTGCAGATTAAGTGTTGGAGGCCGGCTCCGAACTCAGGTCCTTCTGATTCCAGGGCCGGTGCTCTATTCACTGCGCCACCTAGCCGCCCAAGGACACAGTATTTTCTATGCTGTTTCAAACATTAGTCTGTGAGTTCCTTGAGAGCAGGGACTGTGTTTTCCCTTTTTTATATGTCCAGCACTTAATACAGGTCCTCTGTTTTAGTAGGCACTTAATACCTAATAAATACAAGCTGACTAAATTTTCAATAAGATATTTATGCTGAAAAAATGGGAAATGGCTATTCCTGTATGTTATCTCTGAAGAATGTCATCATTTGTGTAAGTTTTTACACCAACACAAAGATATTACCACAAAGTATGGTCCTAATGACTAAAAAAAACACCTCAGTTTTCAAATACATTACTGGTTTCCAAAGTAGACAAGACAAAACTGGATTGATTGTTTAATAAAGTATTTGAATTGATAGTGTATTGATTAGAGCATTTGAATGACAGAGTATTTATTGAAGTGTTTAATATGTTCAATGTAGCATTCCCTCATAAAACAGGGAAAAAAAGAAATTAAGAGAAAACTTAGTCTTCAGGAAATTTAGTGGGAAAACAACCTTTGTAAAGGAGTAGAAATAGAATATTTTATTAATAGTACTAAATCACCTCAGATATAACATAGGTTAAACAACGTTTGGTTGTTCACTTAAAATTATTATTTTATATATGTATATGTGCATATTTATGTATTTTTATATGTGTATATATGTATATAAACACAATATTTTCCTCCCTTTTTTCTTCTTTCCTCCCCTCATTTCCTTCTTTCCTCCATTCCTTCCTTTGCTCCATCTTTTTCATTAGATACCTTCCATTTTCTTAGTCTTGCTTCTTTGATGTGGTATAGATCATAGATTTCAGTTTTAAGGAAGATGCCCAATTAACTTCCTTATTTAAGTGATAAAGATCAGTATAGTATAAGGGAAAGTGCCTTATCTCTTTATTTTATTTATTTATTTATTTATTTAAATTTAAAAATGCTTTAATAACTTCTGTTTTATATCATTCATTATCATCAGATTTGGAGTTAAAATTTTTCCCCCTGTTTTTCCCCTAGCAAAGATCGCAGAATAGCAGTCCCGAAAGATGTTGCTTCCTCCAATCTGCTCTCTCCCATATCTTCTCCCATATCCCCTTCAGCTTTTCCATTAGAGCAAGGTGAATCTCTGTGGCCCAATGCCTGCACATCTTATCTCCCAATTACAGGCAAAAGAGTATTAACAATAGTATTTATATATATTTGAAATATTTAATTTTAAAACCTTGAATTTCAGATCCATGCCCTTCCTCCCTTTTCACCCATTCCCACTGGGAAGAAAAGTAATTCAGTATATGTTGTACATATCTAGCTATGTAAAACATTATCATAGATCTATTGTACAAGGCTGCTTATAATTCCCTCCCACCCATCCCACCCCCCAGCTACTCCATTCCCTACTTGATCCTGTCCCTCTTCTATATTGGGTACTTCCAACCACCCCTCCCCCCAAGAATGCCCTCCCATCCATCATCCCTCTTCTCATCTACCTTCCCCCTATTCTGGTGCAGTGTGAGATATCCCATTTAGTATGTATGTCATTCTCTCCCAGCACCAAATTCAATGAGAATGTGGTTTTGCCTTTTTGCCTTCCTATTCTTCCCCTCCCCTGTAGCCACTTCCCCTTGCTTCTTCTACATGAGATAGTTTACCCTGCCCTGCCTCTCCCTGTCTCCTCTTGCCACTTGCCTCTCTCACCTCATAATTTCACCCCTTAAGTATCATCCCTTCCCAACAAATTCAACCTATGCCCTCTATCCATGTAAACCTGTAAACATATATACATCCATTCACATATGTATTCAAATGACCATGCAACCTTCTTCCATTATTTTCATACTGAGAGGGGTTTTATCAGTCAAAGTTATTGTTTTTCCATGTAGAAATGTAAATAGGTCAACTATGAAAAGTTACTTTTGATTTCTTTTCCCTGATAACCTTCTAAGGCATCTCTTGCTTCTTGTGTCTGGATGTCAAATTTTCTATTCAACTCTGGTTTTTTCGGCAAGAATGCTTGAAAGTCCTCAATTGCAATGATTGACCATATTTTCCCTTTAATATACTCTGTTTTGCTGGGTAGGTGACCCTTGGGTTCAGTCCCATGGAATATCATATTCCATGCCCTTCAATCCCTCAGTGTAGAAGCTGCCAGGTCCTGTGCTATTCTGATTGTGTTTCCACAATATTGAAATTGTTTCTTCCTGGCTGCTTGTAGTATTTTCTCCTTGATCTGGAGATTCTTGAACCTGGCTATAATATTCCTGGGAGTTTTTTGGGGGGGATCTTTTTTAGGAGGTGATGGGTGGATTCTTTCAACCTCTATTTTGCCCTTTGGATCTAAAACATCAGGGCAATTTTCCTTGAGAATTTCCTGAAGGGTGATTTCTAGCTTCTTTCTTTGATCATGGCTTTGGGTAGTCCAATAATTTTTAAATTTTCTCTCCTGGAACTATTTTCCAGGTCAGTGGATTTTCCCATGAGATATTTCACATTGCCTTCTAATCTTTCATTTGTTTGGATCTGCTTAACAGCATCTTGATTTCTCATAAAGTCATTAACTTCCATTTGCTCCAGTTTAACTCTGAAGGAATGATTCTCCTCAGTCAGCATTTGAGATTCTTTTTCAATATGGCAAATTCGGCTTTTAAGTCATTCTTCTCCTCATTGACTTTTTGGGCCACCTTAGCCATTTGAATTGGTCTATTTTTTAAGGTGTAGTTTTCCTCAGTCAGGCTGTTGACCCTCCTTTCATACTTTTCCTGCATTCCTCTCAATTCTCTTCCCAATTTTTCCTCCACTTCTCTTATTTGATTTTTGAAGTCCTTCTTAAGGTCTTCTATGGCCTGCAACTTGCTCATATTTTCCTATGGGGCTTTTGGAGCAAGACTTCTGACCTCACAGTCCTCCGTCCGTTCTATGCTTTGATCCTCTTTGCCCCCCAAATAGGAGTCTAATGTTGCATTTTTCTGTTTAATTTGTTTCCTTTGCCTTGGCCTGTAGCCACTTAATTACTTGACTTTTGGGCTTATTGCCCCAGTATGACCTTGCCACCAGACAGAGGAGCTTTTGTCCCAAACATGTGCAGGTACAAATTCCATTTCTGGCAAGCTGGATATCCACCCCACGACCTCCCCCCCAGACCACAATCCAGATCCAGGGAGGTTAAAGCAAGAGCGATTACCCCCCCCCCCCCAAGACTGATCGCTGCGTCTCCCTATAGTTTGCAGACCAGGAGCTGGAGCTGCCACTGAAAACTACAAAATGGCGTTTCAAGCTGAAGAGATCCCCAAATACTGGTCCCAAAGTCCATAGGGCACTAACCTCTCACTTTGTCTTAGGCATGTCTGTGTTGATACTTCTGGAATCCCCACAGCAGCTGGTGTTCTGGGGTCCCTCCAGCCGGTTGGTGGCCTGGCCTCCCTAGGGCTAAAACCCCGGCACAGGCGGACCTGGGCTCGGATCTCTGCACTGCTGCCGGCTCCCAGAGTGCTGCGCTGGTCCTTCCTACAGGGCTGCTGGGCTGTCCTTAGCGGTAGGTTAGCTTCTCTGTTTCGTTCTGTGGGTGCCTGGGGCTCCAGAAGTTGTTCAGAGTCCCCTTTTACATATTTTGGAGGTAATCTGGGGGAAGAGTGCCTTGGATGTGCTGTTTCTACTAAGCCATCTTGGCTCCGACCCTCAGCACCTTAGCACTTTAACAAGACAATGTGGATTCAAATACTGCCAATGGGACAATTACTGCCTATATCCTATGGCAAGTCACCTAGTCTTCTTAGGCCTCTGATTTTTCATTTGTAAAATGATGAAGTTAGAACTGATTGCCCCTTCTCTAAATCTTAAAACCTTATATTCCTATGGTGGCACTGGGGCCCAGGAAGTTTAACTTACTAGTCAAACATCACAAAGGAGAAAGTAATGAACCTATGTTCTCTAAGTCCAAATCCATTGATCTTTCACCTATCTTCATCTAAAATATTCTAAAATCCTTTTGTAAATGCATGGAGGGAAATTTTCACATTTTTAATTGAGCTAATTAGATCAGAAAAATAATGATGTTAACCTGTGTTTCACCATTTCCTCTAATATTTCCTATTTAGCTTAGCTTATACTGAATCGATTTCTAAGCTTTTACAACTTAGGAAATGAGCAAACCTATTACCAAAGTAGACACTGTGTAAAAGATTTAGAGCAATTAAGTATAATAAAATTATTTTAGTGCTTAGAAAAATTGGCACCTCAATGAAGAGATGACCTTTTTTATTTGTGCATAATTTGTAATTATGTATATTTAATTGCTTTTACATCCTACAAATATACATTACACTAGTCGTTTTCACACATAAGTTCTTTATTTTTCACACATTAAGGGAACAAAACAGTACAGCTAATTTTATAAAAATATGGTTAAAATGTTTAATTTTTTTTGTTAAATGAGAGTAAATACGTAAACACCTACATAGACATTCATATGATAAATTGCATTACAGTGAATCTTGGGCATTTAAAAATTATTTGCACTAATATTTTGTAATAAGGCATGCATAGCAATATCTCTCCTTTACTCAGCAAACTACAGTGGTTCCATATGACCTCCTAAATAAAATATTAAATCCTGTAATTGGATATTCAAAGCCCTTCCTAAACATCAACGGACACACACAAACACACACACACACACATACACACACACAGAAACTCACACACAAATGTTCATTTCTTTTTTACCTTTTACTCTACAGCTAACATATACTATATTCTGCAATCCATTGATACTGGCCTCTTGGCTCTTCCTCAGTCAAGACATTCCATGTTCTTACTCTGGGTATTTTCACTGACTGTCCCCCATGCCTGGTATATCTTTCTACAATTGTCTCTTACTCTTGTCTTTCCTGTCTTCCATCAGGTCCTAGGTTTTATTCTACTTCTTAGCAGAAGTCCTTTCTGATCCCTCCATGATACTCACCTGCTGATCACTTCTAACTTTTTGATAGCTCCAATGTTTAGCACAGTGCCTGACACATAGAAACAGACAATACACTCGTTTTAACTAATTGACTAATAAATGAATTATGCTCTTATTTTTAGACTAATTTTAACTTCAGAGAGTGAAATGATAGTACTTGATTTTATATGGCAAAAAAAGGAACATACAATTTAGTAACTAAGCTTAGTACGTTAAAAAGTTGACTTTATATTTGGAAATTCCTGGATTGAAGTCCTGCCTTTGACATATTTTGACTGTGCAACCGTAAGAAAGACATGACATTTACAAATGCTAAACAACTCTGTAACACTATAACTTGCAGTTGAAGTGCAGATTTATTTTGGTAAAGAGAGGATTTTATTTTTATTTTGTTTAGTTTTTTTTTTTTATCTGGAAGCTGCCTATAACAATAAAATCATAGGTCACTATCTGGACTTTAAATGTTAATTTAATACTTGTAATGCCTTTTGTATACATCATCATATTTAAGGCCACAACAATCTTGTGAGTCAGACACTTTAAGTAATGTTATTTAATAGAAGAGGAATCAGGCTTAGTTTACTTATTTTTCTTGTCCAGAGATAGCAAATGAGAAAACATTTAGAAACAGCAGGGTAATGTGGGTCTTGTTTAATCAAAGTTCATTCCTACCTTCTCTATAATAATAGACTGCAATAAAACCATTGACATTACTGAGGACATTTTCCTTGTTGGGGAGATTTTTACATGATTATTTTATGATTATAAGTGAATGTCCTTACCATGGTAATTAGATAGAATTGAACAGTTCTATACAGCCCAAATTTTCATTTGAACCAATGTGCCTATTTTGTTGTTGTTTTTCTTCTTTTTTCAAAGAGTATCAATGACATTACCAGAGTGATGTCTTTACTTCTGTATGTGTATAAGATTATAGGTGAGGCAGAGCTGTGGCAAATTTATTAAACCCTGTTTTCTCCTCCAGTCATCTGAATCCAGTTGCAGGAAAAATTTCAAGGTTTTAGCCCTAGGGCGGCAGGGCGAACAGCTGGCTGGAGGGAACCCATAAGACCAGCACCCACCAGAATGGTCAACACAGACACTCCTAGGACAAAGTGAGAGGTTAGTGCCCTATGGACTTTGGGACCAGTATTTGGGGAACGTGTTGGCTTCCTCCCCTGGGGGCTAGAAGCCACTGAGAACACATGCCATTTTGTAGTTTTCAGTGGCGGCTCCAGCTCCTGGCCTATGAACTGTAGGGATATCTGGCAATCAGTCTTGGGGGTAATTGCTCGTGCTTTAACCTCCCTGGATCTGGATTGTGGTCTGGGGGGGAGGTCGTGGGGAGGGTTTCCAGCTTGCCAGAAACAGAAGTTGCCCCCCCACACACGTTCGGGACTAAGCTTGCTTGTCTGGTGGCAGAGTTCTACTGTGGCAACATGCCCAAAAGTCAAGTAATTAAGTGGCATCATGCCAAGGCAAAGGAAACAAAAAAATAAACAGAAAAATGAAACATTAGACTCCTATTTTAGGGGCAAAGAGGATCGAAGCATGGAAGCGTCAGAGGACTGTGAGGTCAGAAATCCTGCTCCAAAACCCCCAAAGGAAAATATGAGTGGGTTACGGGCCATAGAGGACCTTAATAAGGACTTTAAAAATCAAATAAGAGAAACTGGGAGGAGGCATGACTGTAGTGCTGGCACTTTGTCTGTCTGTTTTGATGTTACTTTTTTTCAGATTTTCTGATGATAGAGGGCATTGCTCTTGTTACAGAAATCCTAGGACCTTACTGCCCTGAAAAAGCATTTTGTTTTGTATGTTTACAGAAGTCCTAGAGGAGGATCTTGGTGATGTTTTCAGAGGTCCTGAGACTATACTGATGATTTGTGTTCATTTCTCAGACCTTGTTTTTAGGTTTGTGTTGATTTCACAGGCAAAAAATGAATTAGTGATGGTGCCGTCAATGTGATGAATGTTATTGTGGCTTTGTTAAGCTTTGCCTTCCCAGGAACAGAAATTCTAAAGGACTTGAGGTGTACTGAACATTGTGAGCTTCAATATGGAACAGGAACTAGATGAGGAATTGGACAAACAGCTGGACAAGGAGTTGAGAGCTGCCTGGCTTTGAATCCAGGTGATAGTTGGATAGATTCGGGCATGAGCTGGCACCATGGAAAAGAAACCATGGAATCTGAGAGCCAACCTTGACTCAAGATGAAAAGATTTCTTGGGTATCTAATGTTGACTGAGAAGATAATGTTTTACTGTGACCTAGGGGTGGAGAAGTTTGACCTTTGTACTTTGTGTCCATTAAGGAGCTAAGCCTCCTTAAGGATGATTAAGTTCTTACTGAATGATATCTTTTGCTTAAAACTATATGACCACTTTAATGAAAACTATGTGGCCATTTTAGTGATAAGTTGTTATGTCATAACAGTTTTAATGCCATACTTTGGCTTCTGTGAATGTTTTGATTTAATTTACTCCTGAATAAATAGACAATTCACCATACTATGCAATCAGAACCTTGAGGCTGTTCATAGTAGCAGTCCTCTGGAAAGCTGCTTGTGCTTGGCTTTACAGGGACTAATTCTTTTATGGAACTAAATTCAAAGTGATAAAGTGATCAAATTAAAAACAAATTGTTTAAATTGCAAAATCTAAGGCAGATCTATCTCTACTAATTTTTAGATTGATATCACAAATACTACCATGACTGGCACCACAATATTCTTTACATTGCAGGTACTTAGTGAATACTGACTAATTAATTGATAAGCAAGTCATTTTTATCTTAATAATTATGTACCACCTAATTCATTAAAGGTTATTTTTAAAAATTATCAATTAATATTTTTAGACGATAGACTATAATCTTTTGAGATTATAAATGCTTTCCCCAAATTGCCCACATATATACAAAGAACACCCAACAATACTTAGTTTAACTGCTTTTAGTCATATAGTAGAGAAATGTTTGTTTGCTTTGATGATATGATTCTAACAATGACCATTGCATTTTCCAGAATTTTGTTGCTTTTTCTTATAGAGTTGTATTTTCCCTAATTTATTCCTCATTATTTATGTGGGTTTATAATCCATTGCATTCATACATATGATATTCTGTATATTGTTTGGTATGGAAATGTTTATAAGTATAGATCCTTTCTTGATTGAATTTTGCAAGATTTTTTTTAGTTTTGCTTCCTTGATGTACATGGGATAATACTTCAGTACTTGAATTATCCTATCACCACACTTCTCTTTCCACAGTTCTGCATTCTGTAACCTTTATCTGCCTTCTTATCTCATGTTTAATAGAAACTGAAATGAATTTGAGATAATTTGCTAACCTTGCTGACTTGGTACACAGAGATTCATTTTCACATGGGCCCTCACTGCAACAAGTGCTTCCACTTCCTTAATTCATTCTCTATCTCACTGAACACAGAAGGTCTTCCAATGCTACTTTCTCTCCTTAAGACACCAGATTGCCTGACCTCTGTTAGTGAAAAATTATCTTTCACTTTTTCTTTTCAGTGAGAAAATTGAATTATTATATTTGAATTCCCTTCCTCCTTTGTGTTTCATTTCAAAATAATGACATTATTTCCCATTCTGTCTTCCTTTCACCAAGTATCTAACAAAGATGTGACTCTATTCCTTTAAAAAAATCCCTCTAAATATGCAAATAATATTAATCCTCCTGTATCTCTCATAATAATAGAGAAAATACAAAGGACCAAAACTACAAAAAAAAAAAATTCCTTCCATTACTATCAGTGGAGTCTAAATTTGTTTAAATACTTTTGTGACATAGTTTTTACCTACAAATGAGCTTTTTTGAATTTTTTTCCAATTTATTTATTTTTAGTTTTCAACATTCATTTCCCCAAGATTTTGAGTTACAAATTTTTCTCACTGTCTTTCCCCTAATCCCACCCCAAAATAGTGAGCCTCCTGAATTCTCCTTCCCCTAATCTGTTCTTTCTTATATCCTCTCTCAACTCTACCCCAACTGTCTAGTAGGGCACAATGGTTTTCTATACCCCATGGCCTGTACATCTTATTTCCCAGTTGCATGTAAAAGAATGTTTTTCTTTTTTTTAAAACATATGGTTTTGAAATTTTGAGTTCCAAAGTCTCTCCCCTCTTCCCTCCTCACCCACCCCCACTGGGAGGAAAATTCCTTGTAGGTTGTACATGCATATTTACCATGAAAAGCATTTCTATAGTAGTTATATTATAAAATATAACTATATTTCTCTCCATCCTATCCCACTCCCCACCCATTCTATTTCCTGTCCCTTTACAAAAGTATTTGCTTCTAACTACCCTGTCCCCAAATCTGCTCTCCCTTCTATCATTTTCCCTCTTATCCCCTCCCCCACCATTTTCCTGTAGGGTAAGATACCCAATTGAATGTGTATGTTATTCCCTCCTTAAGCCAAATTCAATGAGAGTAAGTTTGACCCATTCACCTTCACCTTCTTGCTCTTCCCCTGCATTGTAACACTGTTCCCTTGCTTCTTTTATATGAGATAATTTAATCTATCTCTCCCTTCATCCTTCTCCCAATACATCCTGTAGCACCTCTTCATTTTTATTTTTTAGGTATCATCCCTTACACATATACATATATTTATACACACATACACCCTCCTATATGTACATATATATGTTCTTTCAACTTTGCTCATACAGAGAAGTGTCTCAAGAGCTACAATTAAAATTTTTCCACATAAGAATGTAAATAGTTCAACTTTAATAAGTTCTTTATGATTTCTTTTTCCTGTTTATCTTCTCATGCTTCTACTATTTGAATTTGAAAGTAAAATTTTCTGTTCAGCTCTGGTTTTTTCATCAAGAATGCTTGAAAGTCCTCTATTTCATTGAATGACTGAATTTTCCCCTGAAGTATTATTCTCAGCTTTGCTGGGTAGGTGATTCTTCATTTTAATCCTAGCTCCTTTGACTTCTGGAATATCATATTCCAAGCCCTTTAATCCCTTAATGTAGAATCTGCTAGGTCTTTTGTTATCCTGATTGTTTTTCCACAATATTAAATTGTTTCTTCCTGACTGCTTGCGGTATTTTGTGCTATACCTCGGGAACTCAGGAATTAGGATATAACATTCCTAGGAGTTTTCTTTTTGGGATCTTTTACAAGAGGCAAGTGCTGAATTCTTTCAATTTCTATTTTTCCTTTTGGTGTTAGAATATCAGGGTGATTTTGATTAATAATTTCTTGAAAGATAGTGTCTAGTCTCTTTTTTTGATCATGGCTTTCAGGTAGTCCAATAATTTTAAAATGATCTCTCCTGGGACTGTTTTCCAGGTCAGTGGTTTTTCCAATGAGATATTTCACATTGTCTTCTCTTTTTCATTTGTTTGGATTTGTTTTATATTATCTTGATTTCTCATAAAGTCATTAGCTTCCAGTTGCTTCCATCTAATTTTGAAGAAATTATTCACTTCAGTGAGTTTTTCAAATTCCTTTTCCATCTGGCAAATTCAGCTTTTTAAGACATTATCCTCATTGGCATTTTGGGGCCTCTTTTGCTATTTGAATTAGTCTACCTTTTAAGGTATTATTTTCTTCAGTATATTTAGGGTCACCTTTAGCAGGCTGTTGACTGGCTTTTCATGATTGTCTTGCATCATTCTCATTTTTCTTCCTAATTTTTCCTCCACTTCTCTTACATGATTTTCAAAATCCTTCTTGAGCTCCTCCGTGGCCTGTGATAAATTCATATTTTTCTTGGAAGCTTTTGATGCAGGAGTTCTGACTTCACTGTCTTCCTCTTTCTCCATGCTTTAATCCTTTTCATCTCCAAAAAAGGATTCTAAATTCTGTTTATGCTTCTTCTGCTTGTTCATCTTGCCAAATACTTGATTTTTGAACTATTTGCCAAAGTAGAACTTTGCTTACAGAATGGAGAGAGCTTTGTGCCAAATTATTAGTGGTTTTCCACCTGCTGGAGCTATTATTCGGGTGCCCTCTCTACAGGTCCCACAAGTTCTGGCACATTGGCGACACACCCTGGGACTACCACCCACAACCGCTATCCAGATGCAATCAAGTCAAAGCAAGAGTGATTACCCTCTCAATGGTCACTTGGTCTCCCTACAGTGTGCAGGCCAGGAGTTCTGGAAGCAGCCATATGGCAGAAGCTGCAGCCACCACACCTCCACCACTTCTCGCCTGGGGATTAGGGACCAGATAGCACTCTTCCTTCACCCTGCCTAAAGAGTTCCCCACTGACATTTTATTTTCTCTTTGGTGATTATGGGTTGAGAAGTCTGGAAATTGCCACAACTGCTGGTGATTCTTTTTTTTTTTTTTTTTTTTAAAGCAATTGGGGTTAAGTAACTTGCTCAAGGTTACACGGCTAGTCATTATTTATTCGTGGGTGCTCATTTTCTAAGGCCGGATCTGATCTCGGGTCATCCAAACTCCGAGGCCGGCACTCTTACTCACTGCTCCACCTAGTCGCCCCTTTAGGGCAATTGGGGTTAAGTAACTTGCCCAAGGTTACACGGCTAGGTTTTTGTTTGTGCAGATTAAGTGTTGGAGGCCGGCTCCGAACTCAGGTCCTTCTGATTCCAGGGCCGGCGCTCTATTCACTGCGCCACCTAGCCGCCCCCAACTGCTGGTGATTCTTTCTCCTTAAGTCTGCTCTTGTTGGTCTAGGCCAGAACCACAGCTCATGGGGAACTGTGCTAGGCTCCCAGTGTGCTGTGATAGACATTTCATATTGGCCTGCCAGGCTGTCTTCAGTGGGATATTAGTTTCTCTCTGTCACTTTGTGGGTTCTAAAGCTTTACAATTTGTATAGAATCATTTTCACACATATATTGGAAGTGTTAGGAGCAAGAGCCTATGCCAAGTTTATGCTTTTACTCTAACATCTTGGCTCTGTCACCCCCACCCAAATGATCTTTTTTTTTTTTTTTTTTGGAGGGCAACAGGGGTTAAGTAACTTGTCCAAGGTCACACAGCTAGGTTTTTGTTTGTTTGTGTGTGTTAAGTGTCTGAGGGAGGATCCAAACTCAGGTCCTTCTGACTCCAGGGCCAATGCTCTACTCACTTCGCCACCCAGCTGCCCCAAATGATCTTTTTTAAACTAAAAGATCATGAACTTTATTAAACTGAAGTTTCACAAAAATTCAAAGCAAGGATGTCTGGGGAAGAAAGTGTGTGTGTGTGTGTGTGTGTGTGTGTGTGTGTGTGTGTTCATGCCTTTTATGCACTTCTAAAAATATTACATTGAGTCTCTCTCCATTGCCAGGTGGGGGAAGCAAAGGGATAAGTAAAGGGGAAGGAAGAATAGGCAAATAAAGGGGAAGGCAGTAAAGGAGAAAGGAATGAGGAGAACAGAGCTGGAAACAGAACCAATCTACGATATTCCAAAATAGAGGAAGCCTTAAATAGCTGGTTAGTTAGTTAGTTAGTTAGTTAGTTAGTTATGGCACTATGATTACATCAGAGCAAGGAACCTCCACATAGCAACTATGCTCCAACTTCTTGTCTCAGAATTTTTGTTGTTTTGTTTCATTTTTGTTGTTTTTTGGTTGATTGTTTTATTTTGGTTTGGTTGTTTGATTTTTCTCCCCAGGAGAATTTTGGTCTAAATTTCATCAGTTTAAGAAGTCTCAAATTCATATAAATACAAATATGTTTGAAAATAATGATTGGAATAGCCGTGGATTTTAAAGAACACACATTTACTGTTTTTTTTTTTAATATAATGTCAGATAATGGTGGGAGTGACTTGTTTTGAAGAGTCATAATTAGTAACTTTGATAAGTGGAAAAGTATTCTAAAAGAAATGTGTATTTTGATATTATATTGCCAGCCAACTATAAAATTAGGATTAAAGCTTTCTATCTTTATTTTCTCAGTCAGGTAACAACCCCTGTAAGTCAGGCAACCAGTCTCCAAAGGACATGACTATAGAGGAGATTACCCTAAGCTTTGGGGTCTACACTTCTCTTGGATAGGGTTTCTTGGTTAGGATCCCCCACAATTAGGAGACCTTATTTATTTTTAGAGTGAAAACAAAATCTAACCTAGGTGAATTCTTTCCCATTGGGAATAAGCCCATGTTGTTTCACTCCTTTGGAGTTTAGGGTGACCCAATGAATGAGAACATAAACCAGAGCAATCAAGATAGAGATAAATTTTCCAGATTGCTAGTGGTAGTAGAGTCTCATAATCAAGGCACATTATCTGCAGGAAGAGTTGAAGACTTTTAGCCCAACCCCTCATTAACTGTTCACCAATCAGATTTGGTTGGGATATATGAAGAATAATACTTCAATATTTGAATTATCCTATCACCATTCTCTTTCCACAATCCTTCATTCTGTTACTCTATGTGCCTTTTCATCTCTGTTTAACAGCAGCTGAACTGAATTTGAGAAAGTTTGCTAACCTTTCTGACTGGGTATATAGATTCATTCTCACATGGGGCCTCACAGCAGCAAGTGCTTTCACTTCCTTAATTCATTCTCTATCTCACTGAACACACAATATCTCCCAATGCTACTTTCCCTCCTTAAGACACCAGAATGGCACCCACTTTTCTAACGTATATTAAGGCTTCCAGTCTATTCATGTCTTTGGTTACTGAGAGAAACCACTGAACACCAATTTATTGATTATATAGCCTAATTAATAAATTGATAATAAATTACCCAGAAGTTCTGTCTCTTTGATTTTTCATTCCTCACAGTTCTCAGGAAGAGATACAGGGTAAAAAATGGAAAAAAAAATTTGGACATTTATATGTGAGTCCTCACAGGGAAAAGAATGTAGGTGTACTATGCTTTGGCAGAGCAATAGAGAAATCCCACAAGACTCCCTCCCCCCCAAAAAAAACTCAACACTGGGGCAGGAAGCAAGAAGGGTCTAAATTGTCAGGAGCTCACTTTAAATTCAGGAAGACCCCAGGATTCCATTTAGAGTCTTGTATTTTTTATCTTAATTTTCCTTCATTTTCTTTATTTCCCCATGGGTTGCTTTCATGGGAGCCACTTCTGGTTGGGATGAGTTAAACCACAGCACTGGTGGCCTAGGTCAGTCAAACACCAAACCTTTATTAAGCCCTCATTATGTGAAGAGAATACAAAAGCAAACAAAAATAAAAACAGTCCCTGCCTTTAAGAAGTTATCTTTCCTCTTCCTTCCTCCTCCTCCTCCATATATATATATATATATATATATATATATACATACAACCACACACACAAACAAACACACATTATGCATTATAATGGAGAAAACAACAGGAAGGAAGGAAGTTAGGAAGAAAGGAAGGAAGGGAGGAAGGAAGGAAGGAAGGGAGGGGGGAAGGAAGGGAGGAAGGAAGGAAAGAAAAGAGAGAACCAAAAGAGATTGCATGGTGTGGAGAAGAATCTATATAGCATGAGAATACTGACCAAGTACAGAGGAGTACAGACTGGTGGGAAAGCAAGAAATGGATTGCCTAGCCTCCCTTTTAAAATAGAAGGTGCAAGCTTTTTATCCTGGAAGATAACTTCAACCCCAGTACTTATGTCTTAGTCATTTCCTCCACCCTAGCACCCTTGCCTATCCTGAATCCAAGTCAAAGAATGTAAGCATATAATATGATATAAAGGTTTTGAAAGATATAAATGAAGCTCAATCATAGTGTAAAACATATTACTTAATGACATAGTATTCCTTTTGGAAATCATTTGTTGCAGACAACAAATGTACATCTTTACCTGAATCCAAAACAACTCTGAAAGACTTATAATAAAAAATGCTGTCCATCCAAAGAAAGAATTGATAGAGTCTGAATACAGATCAAAGCATACTTTTTTTAAAGTTTTTTTTTCATGGAATTTTTTTGTCTATATGTTTACAGCATGACTAATATGGAAATATATTTTGCACGACTACACATGTATAATCTATATAAAAGTATTTGCATTCTCAGTGAGGTAGAGGAAGAATGAGAGAAAATGGAACTCAAAATTTTGAAATAAAATTTAAAGTTGTTTATACATGGAATTTGGGGGAATAAAACCCTTAATTTTAAAAAAAGAAAATAGGTTCAATTGAGACTTTTGGGAAAATAATATGATTTTTTAAAAAATCAGGTAACATCTAAGAATGACAAGATATCAAGTGCATTGTACTTACAAGTACTGAAATTCAGAGTAAAAGAAAGAGCACTTAGAAAAAGAGTGGCTGCATATTGAAAGATTGCAGCATGAAAGTGTAAATTCTATGTGGGTGCAGGTAAGGAAATGTGTTTCATTCAGCATCAAAGTGCAAGTTAGCAAGATATGAGTTTGGATAACACATATATGGATAGTGAATCCAAAAATTTCAGTATAATGTGAATTTAATGCATCTTTCCAAAAGTAAATGCAGAATAATTTTAAATTCCTGAGGGAAATGATTAAAGTAACTTTTTAGAAGAATGCAAATTATGACATTTAAAAACTATTGCAGTAAGATTTTTAAGAAATCACAATGTCAGGGGCAGCTTGGTGGTACAGAAAATAGAGCACCACCCTGGAATCAGGAGGACGTGAGTTCAAATCCAGCCTCAGACACTTAATACAACAAACTATCTGTGTGACCTTGGGCAAGTCAGTTAACCCCAATTGCCCCCCCCAAAAGCAAAAAACAAGATTAAATAAGAAATCACAGTGTCATAAAGGATTATGCAATAAAGGTAGTAGGAAAACGTTTCAATCTATAAAATTATTGATAATTTTATTTTGGGGTAATCCTTCTTCCTAATAAGAACACAATCCTCCCTCTGCAGGAGATAATTTCACAATATATGGTTTAAAAGGCTGCTTCTTGATGTCCAGTTAATTTTAAACAGATTTTTATTGTTTTATTTTGTTTTACATGATCTAGATTTTCCTATTCATTATGTACCAGTTCCTTTCCCACATAGTCTTCCCATATTTAACAGAAATAAATGAAAAAAAAGAGGAATATGTCAGCAGAACCGACCATTGCATCATAACAATCAATCTCATGGACTACCTTATCCTCCCATTACCTCTGTCTAATGAAGTAGGCATATTCCCCTCTCTCTTCATTGGGAATAGTTTTATTCTTTATTATTTCAAAATACTTGCTTTCAATTTTTTTTTATTTATATATCTTTCTATTATTTTCTGGTACTTGTGAAGGTTTTTTTTTCCCTAAACTTGCTCCCTTCAATCAGCATCACTTCATATTAACAATTTCATGTTTCTCTGAATTTGTCATGTACACTGCTACTCATAGCAAGGTAATATTTCATTACATTCAGGTACTAACATTTGTTTAGCAATTCCCTGACCAACTGATTTTATTTCGCTTAAAATTCTTTACTACCACCAAAAATGGTGCTATAAATATTTTGGTGTCTATGAAACTTTTCTTTTTATCAAAAATACATATCTATATGTATATATGCATAAATGCATGCACATATATATATATATATATATATGTGTATCTGTATATAGATGTGTGCGTGTGTGTGTGTGTGTGTGTGTGTGTGTGTGTGAGAGAGAGAGAGAGAGAGAAAGAGAGAGAGAGAGAGAGAGAGAGAGAGAGAGAGAGAGAGAGAGAGAGAGAAAGAGATAGAAACCTAACAGCAGTACTTCTGGAGCAAAGGATATAGATATTTTAAGCACTTTGGTAGCATAATTCCAAATTGCTTTTAAGAATGGTTGTACTAAATCACACCTCTGGTGGCAAGTCTTCTAATTGGGCAGTGCAGAGAGTGCTAGACCTAGAGAGAGGAAGATGAAATTCAAATCTGGCTTCAAATATTTACTATCTATGTGATGCTGGGCAAATTATTTAAATTTATTCTACCTCAGTTTTTTTCATATGGAAAATGGGGATGATAATAATAACTTCCTTGATAGGTGAGGATTAAATAAAATAAAAATTTGGAAGGTGCTTTGTAAACCTCAAAGTGCTATATAAATGGTATTTTTATTATTGTAGTAATTTTTATATATTATATATTTGTTATTATTATTTCCCCTGTTGGAAGAAGCTTAGTTATATTTACAGAACATAAGTTTGATTCACCACTCATGGCTGCAATCTTTATCTTATTATTATATCATTGCTATTCTCTTAGAATTATAAAATATCCTGAGCTACTGAGAGTCAAAGCCAAAAAAAAAAAAAAAAGAAAGAAACAACAAAAACAAAATAAAACAAAACAAACAAACAAAAAAAAAAGTCTGGACTGACCCTATGCTCAATTATCTAGGACCACACAAAACAGGCAATGTTTAATTCTCCATGTGACTCCTCTTTTTCCAATGATTTGATATCTTTGAACTGAAGTAGGCTTTTCCTGTGGCAGTAGACAGAGATTCCAATTCTTTCTAATTCAGAAATATTTTCCAGGTTGTTAAAACATTTTACTCATAAAAACTTGAGGTGACAAGTCAACTTTGAAACACTTTATATTTTTGCTTTAGAATTCTGAGACATTGACTGTGATGAAAAAATAAAGTATTAAATCAATGAGATTTGAACTAAATTTATGCTATAAAATTATCCCCAATTGTTTTCCAGAATAGTTGTATAAATTCACTTTCGCATACTTCTTGATCTTTTCCAAAAGAAAAGGATGCAATATCTTATTTCATTCATCCCAAATTACATAATTCCCTGGCCTAACAATTTAATAATACTGCCCCCCCAAAAATCATGTTAATCTTTCATGATTTGTCTCATAATGCACCACCTTCCTAAGAATCATCTATAATCCGATTTTGCTTCCAGCTTCTTTATTTTAAATAATTACTGATAAGATATTCAAGCTATCTGGTCAATATAATCTTACATACCTTTGCTAGGTATGCTCTAACCCTGACCATGAAACTCCTGTTCCTATATAATAAGTCATATTCTAGAAATTTAACTCACATTATCAGATACCATTTTCTCAGCCAGCTGTTCACTTTGTGAATCAGTTTCATTTTCTGTATAAATTGTCTTGAGTAAGCAGCAATGAAGAAAGCACAATTGTGTCCTTATAATTTTCAGTTTGTTGGTCAATAATTTCTAAACATTTTGTAATACCTTTTAAGTTCCTTAGGGAAGTATATATGGTGCTGATATGAGAAGATACTGGTGCTTTTTGTATGTCTTGAAAGGGCTTATCTTCTCTCTTGGATACATGCCTAGGGAAGACAATAAATCTACATCTATTATTCTATTGACACACTGATAACTAGTATTCCTGAGCAGGGAGAGAGAAGCTACTATTATTATTTTCTTTTTCCTCTGATCCTTATTAAGGACCTACCCTATACTAGCTGCTGTGTTAGATGCTAGGAATACAAGGAAAACAAATGAAAAAATCTTTACTCTCTTTTTTGTTGTTTTTGTTTGCATTTCACTTTTATTTGCATTATATGTCATATTTTATTCCCATGCCATAACTTTTTTTTCTTCCACAACACCTTTTTTACTTTTGAACAACCTTCTCTTCTGGTTTGGGAAAAATGTGTTCCTTTTTGGTAAGTATCATTTCAATATGGCAAAGAGAACCCATGTACACGTTGATTTGATCGTGAGCCCTGTAAGTACACCATCACATTTGGGGAGACTTGTTAACCTGTATCTGCTCAATGACAAGAGAATCCACGTCCAAACCCTTTATTTCTACAGTACTCTGAATTTTTAAGCATATGGAGCAAGAATTCAGCCTTCATTTTGTGCCAATGACCCTGGGTCCAATTTCATTGTTTAACCTAGGAACATATGCCAAATCCAACATTTGTTTCTTCAATATGACATCTTTTAAATACTCAGTAGCTTTTCAAATATACATTCCCTTGATTTCTTGGGATGTTTTATAGATGTTCTTGAATCCCTTGACTTCATGATTGTGTGGGGTTCTCTGGATCAAGAGAATACCTCATTATTTTAAATTATTACCTAGGACATGTCAAGGGAAAAGCCAATCTTTATTTTCTTGAGGAGTAAATAACTTATGATCCAATAGGGAAGAAAACAGTTACATATAACATCAATATAAAATGAATAAGTAAAAATATATACAAAATAGCTTAATATAGAGTAGTATGGTACTAGTGTTTGGGGTAATAAGAAAAGTTTTCATGAAGATGATGATACTTGATCTGTTTCTTAAAGAAAAGTGAAGGGGCAGGGTTAAGTAGGGAGTGCCTTGCAGGCTTGAGGGACAGTCAATGCAAAAATATAAAGAGAGAGATAATGTGGCTGAATTACTTATTGTGAAACTAGTAATATCCAGTGAGAAAAAAAGACAAGTTGGCATTGTGTATGGCATTAAAAGTTAAACAGAGAAGATTGTATTTTATATTTGTGTACAATAGTAAGCCTTAGGACTTGAGAAAATAGAGGAGCAATGTGGAAAAAAATATTGAAGGAAAATTACTTTGACATCAGTGTGTAGGATAAACTGGTGTGGTAAAAGATTGAAGTCAGAGAAGGGAATTTGAAAACCTCAGCTAAGGAAATAAGTTAGCAAATGGAGAGAAGTAAGATACAAAAGATATTGTGAAGGTAGGAATGGCAAGATTTAAAATTATTGGACAGTGAGGTGAGGGAGGGTGAAAAATCAATAGTAATGTAATGTATGTGGACATGTTGTGGGGTTGACCTCAGAAAAGCAAACCAATAACTTCTCTAACTTTTTTATTGCAATTTAGTATTTTCTTTAATTATAATTTTAAAAGAATGCCAATCTGAGAAGGGCTCCATAGGCAGCACCAAAATTCCAAAGAGGCTCCATAACACAAATTAAAAAGGTTAAGAACCTATAAAATAAAGCTTCATAAAAAAAATCTAAATGCTTCTGTTATGTTGCTTCTTTACTCTGCTGAATTTAAAGTCTTCTACTTTCTAATCTCTTGTCAAAGGTACAGTCTTTCTTTTACCACTTCACATACTTTTAATTCCCTTGAAGTTCTCCTTCTACTTTTCTCCTCCTTTTCCTCCTCCTACACTTCCTCTTTCTTTATATCTTTGCTCTTCCTTGTTTCACCAGATAACTAAGAGTATAGAAAACAACACTCCTTGAGGATCTCTACCTTTTCTTGTCAAATATAGAGAGAAGAATCTTTATTTGATATGTAGTTATCAGTTATTTTATCTGTAGCAGAATTTAAAACATGGCATATTTGATACAATTCACTTTAAAATTATCGCTGTAGTCTATACTCATGGAAATTAACACATATTTTTTTATTTGCTTATGACTATAAGAACCCAGCTACTCAACATCTTATTAAAGTACTTTATAAGTTTATTATAATTTGAAGTCATTCAGTCATTTTAGTTGGGTCTGACTCTTTGTGACCCCTTTTGAGGTTTGCTTGGTAGATAGTGTTGTGTTTTGCCATTTTACTCTCCAGCCTTTTTTCCATATGAGTAAACTGAAGTAACCAGATTAAAGTGACTTGGCCAGGTTCACACAGCTTGTAAGTGTCTGAGACCAGATTTGAACTAAGTTCTCCCTGACTCTAGAACTAGTGCTCTATCCACTGTACAACCTGGCTGTCCCATTAATAATTTGATAGCCACTCGATATCCTTTCATTTATCTCAGTCACTTTTTAGTCATATCTTATTTCCTTTCCTTCCTCTCACTTCCTGTTGTACCATTTTTATTTATCAATTTATTTTGCCAATTTCTTTTCTTACTTATTGGTTACCCTTTTTTTTTAATGTACTTGCTTTCCTAAGTGTTGTACTTTTGAGTCCTTTTCCTCAAATCTATATTCCACCATCCTTTTCTTGCTTTAGATCGATTATTTTTTTCAAATTGAACCTTCTCCTTCAGCTCAAATTGCTTTCCTTGGGAAACCCCATCAAAGATGTCATAGATGATATGTTGTTTGAAAAAAGGATATGGACTGATCACAATTGTCCATTTTGCCAGAAGGAAGAATAATGAATTAATTCAATAAATAATTGAATAAATATTCAATTTAATGCAGTATACTGCATGTCTTCCTTATGGAAAATATATGACAAACTCAAGGAATCATCATTTTAGGCCTGGAAAGAATCTTGGATGTCATCTATCCAATGCTCTCATTTTACAGAAGAGGAAACTGATACCTGAAGGAATAAAGTGAGTTGCCCAATCTCAAACACATTCTAAGTAGAAGAGATGATAAGATATACACTTGGATCTTCTGACTCCAAATCCAACACTTTGTCATGGAAGAATATGCTGCTTGATAGGCATGTAATGCTATGATATAGTCTGCATCCTTGGAGGGTATATTCACATTGATTACAGGACATTTATCATATACATTAGTATATGAGTGTAGTGTGAGATATACTCTTATGGTGGAAGGAGTATTGAGGAGAGCTGGATTCTAAGTCTTTCCCTGCTTATTATTTATATTATGGATTGGGGAATATAATTTTCTCTTCCTTCTTAACTATAAAATGAGACTAATAATAGTTACACTCTCTCAAATGTGTATTTTAAGATTGAAATAATAAAATGCATATTAAATTTATTTGCAAACTAAGTCAAAATATACAAATATAAGTCTTATGTTTACATTTATTAATGTCACACTTACTATGTTTATTTTTTTTTAATTTGCTCCATTAAAAAAAAAAAAAAAAAACTTGGGGCGGCTAGGTGGCGCAGTGAGTAGAGCATCGGCCCTGGAGTCAGAAGGACCTGAGTTCGTATCCGACCTCAGACACTTAACACACACACAAACAATACCTAGCCGTGTGACCTTGGGCAAGTTACTTAACCCCAATTGCCCTCCAAAAAGCAAAAAAAAATAAAAAATAAAAACTTTTGGGTAGGTAGGTGGCACAATGAATAGAGCACCAGCCCTGGAGTCAGGAGGACCTGAGTTTAAATCTGGCCTCAGGCACTTAACATAAAAACTAGCTGTGTGACCTCGGGCAAGTCACTGAACCCCAATAGCCCTTCAAAAAAAAAACTTTCAAAGTCTTTCCATTGTGTACCCTTTGAGGTCTAAGCCCCTATGTTATTCAAGCTCCTCCAGGAATTAGATTCTGCCTTCCATTATTCTGTCTTTTTGTCTTCTACTCCAAATAGATTTGTATACCCATTATTCACTTGGCCAGCAATGGACCCTCCTATCTCTACGAATACTCTTGGTTCTTTTCTCAAGTCAAATTCTAGCCATCATTTAAATTCCATTTTGAGTTTGTTTGTTTGGTTTTTATTGTTTTACCCTGGTCTTCCTCACTTGCAACCATAGTGACAAATCATCTATATTCCTTCTGACTTCATATAGCAATTAAGCATGCAAAACTGATTTTCCATTTAATATTTGTTGATTTGTTAGTTCTCTTACAGGACACAAAAGGAAATTAACTATAGAACAAAATATCTATTACTGGAAAGAAAAAGGGCTGTTCACTTATTAATAATGAAGTATGATGGATGAAAAGCAGAGTGATACACTGGTACCTATAAAATGTTGCAAGGTCCAGAAGAATGCCTTGAGTCTTTGAAAGGACATGGAAAAGATTCAGACAGATTGAGGAAACATTAGTGACCTCATAGATAACAATGAAGTTCATAGGCTGTCCATTAGTTATTATTTTTCAGCTTTCTTCTATTCATAAAGTCCAATAAGCACTGCTGACAGATTTTTAAACTATAAGTGCTAAATAAATAACAATATTTTTAGCCCCATGAAAGCAGGAGCTATATTTATTTTAACCCTTTTAACACTTTTCACAGTTCTTTGCACATAGAAAGGGTGACCAACAGATCATTGAACTTGTGCCTATAATTCAAAATAATTGAACTGTAACAAGATTGAAGATAATATTCTGTATTTCCTATAAGTCATGTGAAATTGTTCTATAGTTGATCTAATCAGTTCCTGAATACCTAAACACACTGGAGAAAGTAAGGTACAGTCAGTGCGTATGTGTGTGTGTGTGTGTGTGTGTGTGTATCTATACAATGTGTTGTGTATACTGAGTAAAATATTGAAGAATGGTGTAAGAGAATGAAATGGTTCGTGATCTTTGCACAAGTCAATCTAATTTAATCTTTCAATATTTCTTTGAAGGCTAAATACTTTTTCCTTCTACTTTTCCATCTACAATGAATTTTTTAGTCTTAAAACAGGCAACTTTTTATGTTAGGGTATTAACGGTAAAGAATATGACTAGATTACTTTTCAGGCTTAGTTTTTTAACTTTTATAATTTATAAGAATAAACTGGAAAATAGAGTCATATATTAATGAAGTAAATGCATTTTCTTTTATTTTAGCTAAGTGAGTAGAATTATTGATATCCTTATAGTGAAAATTCTCAAATTTGTTGTCTTTCATTATTTAAAAGGCATGTTGAAATAGAATTTATGCTTATATCCTTCATGCTGAAGGTTTTCCTCTCATAATATATAGTTCACACATCAAGGTATTTTAAATCCATTTCCATGATGACTCTAGTCTTCCAAATATGTCATTTATTCTTCAACTTAAAACTTAAAAAATAAAAAAAAAATACTAGTATAAAAGACAATATATTAACAGTCTAACTGAAGGACAGGAATATTTTTCTAACTTTGCTGCTCAAGAGCAGTAAATACATGCATGTATTTGCAGATGTGCATATATGTGTGTATGGATGTATGCTTTGCAAAAGGCTGAGAAGACAGTGCTAGTGTGCCCAATATTTCACTTTGAATAAATAACAATTTATACAGGCAAGTCCAGACAGGAAAAAAAATTCAAAAGAAATAGTTGATATCATTCATTTTTAAAGATGAAAATTAAGCAAAATAATGGAATCTTTAAAGCACATATACATATATTCACACATATATATCAAATATATATACATATATATCAAATATATATGTGTGTATATATATGTATATGTATATATATATACATATATATATATATATATATATATATATAATAAATTATTAAGAAACAGTAAAATCAGAGTTAGATCATGCTGGGCAAGTCCCAGACACACACTGGGTCCTCAATGAAACATTTCTTAATGTAAATGCCTACCCAGAAATGCCAGCAAAATCTATATATCAGTCTTCTCTGATTGGGCTAAATAAAAATTTAAAAATTAAGAAAAAAAAACTAACAAGGGCCCTAACCACCTTTTCTAAGGAAAATTTGAAATTAATAAAAATATTATAAAATTTCCTTCAGGGGCATAGAATAATTGGGGCTGTATGGAGTTTGTGGAAATCTTATTGAATATTTGAAAAACCTGGATTAAGTTTTTCGACTATGCACAAAAGCAACTAACTCTTCACTATAACATGGAATCCAGAAGGGGCCATTAAGGTCATCCCTAAATAATTAAGCATGTATTCTCTAACATTGGCTGGACATCAGCCTCATTAGTGATATTAGCAAGTATAATAAATACAAGTATACTAAAACAATTTTGCATATTTTGGTTACTATTTGCTCCTTCTTTGATGGTAGCTTAGAGAGACCTTTGCTCTAATGCTGGTATTAGCATGAAAAAGTGGAATTCCAGAAATGGCCTTATGCATTTTTGCTAACAATTCTTTGCATTTTGGCTAATGAAAAATGAGTTATTGGATTTACACAGGTTTAGCTTGAGAGAAAAAAAAATGCTTGACTGAACTCATGATATCATCAATAATAACTGTAATATCCCCTTTTAGTGTTAAGACTTTTTGCTGCAGTTTCTGTTTTGTAGTCACCCTGCTGCTTCAAATAAGAAATGCACACACAGAAGGATTACAGAGAAGTACTTAGGTATATTTTTCTCATTAATTAATTTTCTTGGAGATAATTGTGCCTGGCTACTGATGATGATGGTTTTTGTAATACTAGATAAAGATAGGTATTGACATCACTGATCAAAATTCCGATGTGGAACATACTTATAGATACATCATATCTTCCATCTTCACAGGAAAAACCTTCCTATGAACATAGAAAACAATTACATGAGGGTGTGGGGATTTTGGAGGAGATTGAATTCCCAGGAAACAGTCTTTTGTTTGGTTTGGGTTTTTATTTATTATTTATGTATTCATTAATTCATTTGTTTATTTAATTTTATGCAGGTTATAGAAGAACCTATTCTACTCTTTCTTCAATGTAATGGATTCAGATTCACATTCTGCTGTTGCATGGTATTAGGGATCTGTTTTCTATCCATATTCTTCCAAATAAAATCATTTGCATATAGTATAAGACCTCTCTCCACTTTATGGAATTACATTCAAGTGCACTTCACTTTTTTTAAATTGGATTTAATTGAGTTTTGGTTACAATTTTAGTTGTGAAATACCTCCTTCCCTACCATCCAACCCTGAATTAGAGAAAGACACTATTACATACAGATATAAATCTATATATTTACCTACCTATGTACCTACCTACTTATTTACCTATCCATCTATCTATATCTACTGTGTATTCAATGGGGGCTTATATACATATGTAAAACCAAAGAGTGCATACTTCTATTTATCAGTTCTTTCTCTGAAGGTGGGTAGCATCTTCCTTCATAGGTCTTGGTAATTGATTTGAGTATTTATAATACTCACAATATCTCAGTCATTCACAATTGTTCCTTGAACAATATTGCTGTTACTGTATATAATGTTCTCTTGGTCTTATTTTACTCTTCATTATTTCATGAAGATATTTACATCTTTTTATTTTCTAGAAATGAACTAGCTTATTATTTACTACAGCATAATAGTATTCCATCACAATTATATGACATAATTTGTTCAGCCATTCCTCAGTTGATAAGGATCCCCTTATTTTCTAGTTCTCTGCCATGACAAAGAGAACTCTTATAAATATTTTAGAAAATAGAAATTATTTTCCTTTTTCCTTATCACATTGGGAAATATAACTAATACTTGTATTCCTGGGTCTCAAGTACCCTTTAAAGCACACACATTAAACATGTAGTTACAACACTCCAAAGAGTAGCCAAAACCATATCATATTGGAATTGAGGAAGATTTAATAAAATAATAAAAATAAAGTTTATTATTGTATGTTTTTATCAGTATGATTCTAATACACAACTTACAAAAATTAGTGCAGAGATAGTTATTGGCTATGATTGGACTCTGCCAGGATAATAATGGTGGCTAAATTAATTTTGAAATATGCTATACAAATAAAGTCACCATGGATTTACTTTATAGAACCAGGAAAAATATCCTTTCAAGAAAAATCATAATGAACAGTAGGAAAAAGCATTAGCATTTCACAAGCTATACATAAATCATCAATCCTCAAAATAATTTGTGACTAGTTTTTTTTTTTTTAATATGGAACAGAATAGGCAAGAAAGACATGAAAGGAATTTACCCTAGTAGCTTAGTGTTTTAAACCTACAACATAAATTAAATGTTTAAGAACATTTTATTCCTACAATACAATTTCTATTAAAAATATGCTAGGGAAACTAGAAAGTAGTTTGGCAAAAATTAGCTTATCTACAATTTATACAGTCAACCATAATAAGATTCAAATACACATTTGACCTACCTATATGCAAAAAGTCACATCATATAAAATTTAGAGGAAAATGGAAAGAAATATTTCATTTGCTATAACTTAGGGTGAGAGTAAAGGAAGGGAAACACTTAACGAAACAAGCAATAATGCTGAATAATAATAAAAAAAAATGAACATGAAGATAAAAAGCTTAGAGAACTCTGTAAATTTACATAAAGCTAAAATGCTAACAGATTACCTAAACAAGGTTAATGCATATAGAATAAGATAAAATGTGATTTATAATGAAAATATCAGTGGAATTGTTATAAATAAGAATAAGAATTACTTCCCCAATAAATAAATAATTTACACAGGGGGATAGGACTTTGGGAAAAATTAGAACACTTGCACTGCTATCAAAGCTAAAAAATGGAAGGATAGTGATTAGGAAGAATTAATTTTCCAACTGTTCTGGAATATGGAATGCCCAAATAACATCCAACACACACACACACACACACACACACACAAGCGTGTGTGTGTGTATATATATATATATATATATATATATGTATATGTATATGTATATAATGAAATATTTTACACCCAAGGAAGGCAAAAATGAATTCAGAGAGGCTGGAGAATTGTTTGAAATTACATAGGATTAAATTAGTGATCTGGAGTGAATATTCTACATAAAACCTTTGATAACCTAAAGAAAACCAATTGCTCTTGATATTGGAGCTCTGATCAGCTTAGTCACTATCAGAGGATTGCTGACACAGTTTAAATCCTCTGCCTTGTCAGGGAGATGGTTTACAAGTGGTGGTAGGTAGAATTGGCTATACATTATTACACATGGCCAATTTTTAATTTATTTATCTTAATCACACTTTGATGTTAGAAGGGAGGGTTCTATGCCAGAAAGAATATGTCATTGGGAAGTTACAGTGATGAAAACAAGCACAAATACAATAGTTATTAAGCCAAAATGATTATTTACTTTAATACCCTTTGTCTGTACTCAAGTGTTTCTTAAAGTACTCAGGAAAACAGAACTTTTTCCTTGTTAAAAGTCTAAGGTAAGAAGGCACAAAGAGTAGAGCAAAGCCCGACCCGGACATTGTGGCAGACAGAGGCAGGACCAGACATTGTAACACACAGAGGCAGGCCCATACAAGGCCTAATCAACTAGTGACAAGTCAACACACCAAGCACAAAGGCCACTGCCAGGTCTATCAACGAAGGGCTGGGAATGGACAGAGCAGATTATCAAATGCAAGGCCCCTTGCAGGGGTAGCAGCTACTCCTGGGAAACAGCCCAGAAATTGAAAAAGCCCCTATCTGGACCTCCCTGGACCAGGATGGCAGAGTGATCCCTGGTTGCTCCAATCCCTGCCTCTGACTCTGAAAACATAGTAATTATTGTCCCAGGGCAAAACCTTAAACAGTAAAGGCTTGGAAACCCTAGAGGTAGGGCATGGCTAGGGCCCTGCCGCAAAATGGGTAGAAAGCAGACTGCAAAGTAAAAGACTCTGGAGTCCTACTACCATGAGAGGGAGGAACCAAATTCAGAGGGATAATGTGTAGATTCCACACCCACAGCTGAAGCCTCAACAAGGAACTGGTCTCAAGCACAGAAAGCATTCCTAGATGAGCTCAAAAGGAACTTTTAAAATCAAATGAGAGACATAGAAGATAAAATGAATAACTTTTAAAATCAAAATTGCAAAATTAGAAAAAAAGATTACAATGAAGAAAACAGCTCCTTAAAAAATGTGTGATGGGGCGGCTAGGTGGCGCAGTGAATAGAGCGCCGGCCCTGGAATCAGAAGGACCTGAGTTCGGAGCCGGCCTCCAACACTTAATCCGCACAAACAAAAACCTAGCAGTGTAACCTTGGGCAAGTTACTTAACCCCAATTGCCCTAAAAGGGGCGGCTAGGTGGCGCAGTGTGTAAGAGCACCGGCCTCGGAGTTTGGATGACCCGAGATCAGATCCGGCCTCAGAAAATGAGCACCCACGCATAAATAATGACTAGCCGTGTAACCTTGAGCAAGTTACTTAACCCCAATTGCTTTAAAAAAAAAAATGTGTGATATGGAAAAGGACCTCCAAAAACTAACCTAGGAAAATAATTCACTAAAACTTGAAAGGAAAAACTCTATGAGGAACCAAGAATTAGTCAAACAAAACATTAAGAATCAAAAATTAGAAAAATAGGAAAAAATGTCTCAATGGAAAAATAACTGATCTGGAAAACAGATCCAGGATAGATAATCTGAGAATCAGATTACTGATTCTACTGATTATGATTACTGATTACTACTGGAAAATCATCATGAAAATATGAGCCTGGAAAACATCCTCCAAGAGTGCAGCAAAGAAAACTGCCTGAGATACTAGATCCTGAGGGCAAAAAAGAAATCATGAGAATCTACAGTTCACCTCCTGAACGAGATCCCAAATTGAAAAGTCCTTGAAATGTTGTGGACAAAGTCCAGAACTACCAGATAAAAGAGAAAATAATTCAAATGGCCAGAAATAAATAATTCAAATATTGAGGAACCACAATGAGGATCACACAGTATTTGGAAGCCTCTACACAGAAAAACTGGAGGAAGTGGAATACCAATTTTATTTTGTTTTGTTTTTGGAGGGCCATTGGGGTTAAGTAACTTGCCGAAGGTCACACGGCTATATTTTTTTGTTTGTGTGTGCGTTAAGTGTCTGAGGCCAGATCCGAACTCAGGTCCTTCTGACTCCAGGGCCAACGCTTTATTCACTGAGCCACCTAACCACCCCGGAATACAATTTTTCACAAAGCAAATGGGCTCAGGTTATAGCTAAGGATCACCTACCCAGCAAAATTGAACATATTCTTCCAGACAAGAAGATGGTCATTCAATGATGTAAGAGATTTCCAGACTTTCCTGAATAAAAAGCCAGAGCTGAATGGAAAATTCAACCTCCAATTATGAGATACAAGAGAGACATAGAAAGGTAGAAAGGTAAACAAGGAAAACACCACCATACACATACACCCTGTTATTTAATAAGAGCAAAATGTTTATAGAGAAGTAGAGGATATGAGTATAAATTACACAAAATGACTATTAAAAATACCTTATTTAGTGCTACAAAGGGATTTCAATAGAAGAAGAGGAAAGAATGAATTAGAAAAGGGTAAATTATGCCACACAAAGAATCATAAAAGCAATATAGCAGAGGGGAAGAAGGGAGGGAGATGAATATTATATGAGCTTTTCTTTCTTTGTATCTGGAGCAAGGAGGGAATAACACAACCAGTTAAGCATAGGACTCTATGGAGAAAAGACACAAAACTTATCATAATGGAGGGCAAGAGGGGAGGGAGAGGAGCTTTGCATGAGATTCATTCCTGACACTAGGTTTGAAGAAGAAATAACATACTATATTTAAGTATTAAAATATACTACATGCAGTAGGAGGAGGGAAGAGCTACGAAAAGGGGAAGGTGGTCAGAAAGGAGGGAAGAAGTAAGGGGGAAATGGACGAAAAGGCAGGAGAGCTAATGAGGGAGGTGCTAGTCAAAAGGAGGGGAAGGAAGAGAGAAGGGGAGAAAAATATAAGCATAAACAGTGGAGGGAATAGGATGGAGGGAAAGAAAGAGATAGTAATCATAACTGTGAATGTAAATGGAATGAACTCTCCCAAAAAATGGAGTCAGATGGCAGAATATATTAAAAATCAAAATCTTATAACATGCTGTTTACAACAAACGCACCTGAAGCTGAAGGATACATACAGGGTAAAGGTAAAAGACTGGAGTAAAATATATCATACCTCAGCTAAAGCTAAAAAAGCAGGCATAGCAATTCTTATCTCAGATAAAACAAAAGCAAAAATTGATCTAATTAAAGGAGATAAAGAAGGAAACTATATCCTTCTAAAGGGAACCATAGAGAATGAAGCAATATCATTACTTAATGTATATGCACCAAGTGGTATAGCATCCAGATTCCTAGAGGAGAAGGTAAGGGAATTAGATGAAGAAATAGATAGCAAACTATACTAGTGGGGGACCTTAATCTCCCCATCTCTGAACTTAATAAATCTAACCTCAAAATAAAGAAGAAAGAGGTTAAGGAGATGAATAGAATTTTAGAGAGTGTAGGTATGATAAATATCACTAAATGGGGATAAAAAGGAATGTACCTTATTCTCAGTGGGATATGGCATATACACAAAAATTGACCTTGTACTAAGACATAAAAGCATCATAATTCAGCACAGAAAGGCAGAAATATTAAATGCATCATTTTCAGATCATGATGCAATAAAAATCATATGTAATAAAGGGCCATGGAAAGACAGACTAAAAACTAATGGAAAACTAAACAATTTAATCCTAACGAAGTAGTTGGTCAAACAAAAAATTATAGAAACAATCAGTAACTTCATTCAAGAGAATGACAATAATAAGACAACATACTAAAATTTGTGGGATGCAGCAAAGGCAGTTCTTAGGGGAAGTTTTATATCCCTGAGTGCATACATGAATAAGTTAGAAAAAAGGGATTGAAAAAGCTAGAAAAAGAACAAATTGAAAATCCACAATTAAATACTAAATTAGAAATAATGAAAACTGAAGGAGATATTAATAAAATTGAAATTAAGGAAACTATTTAATTAATATAAACTAAGAGCTAGTTTTATGGAAAAAAAAAACAATAAAATTGATACACCCTTAGCCATTATAATACAAAAAAAGAAAGAAGAAAACCAAATTATGAGTATCAAAAATGAGAATGGTCAATCTACCTCCAATGAAAAGAAAATCAAAACAATAATTAGGAATTATTTTGCCAAAATATATGCACAAAAATTTGTTAATCTTAGTCAAATCTATGAATATCTACAAAAATATAAGTTGCCTAGATTAACTGAAGAGGATGTAAATTACTTAAAAACCCCATTTCAGAGAAAGAAATTGAATAAGCCATCAGGGAACTCCTCAGGAAAAAAATCTCCAGGTCCAGATGGATTTACTAGTGGATTATAGCAAACATTTAAGGAACAATTGATTTCAGTACTCTACAAGCTATTTGGGAAAATTATTGAAGAAAGGTTCATACCAAATACTTTTTATGACACAAATAGATTACTGATACCTAAATCAGGAACATATAAAATGGAAAAAGAAAATTATACAGCAATTTCCCTCATGAATATAGATGCCAAAAATGTAAATACAATATTAGCAAAAAGACTACAGCAACTTATCACAAGAATAATACACTTGGATCAGGTAGGATTTATTCCAGGAATGTATGCATGGTTTAATATTAGAAAAACCATCAGTCTAATCAATCATATCAACAATAAAACTAGTAGAGACCACATAATTATATCAATAGATGCAGAAAAGGCTTTTGAAAAGTACAACATACATCCCTATTAAAAACAGTAAAAAGTATAGGAATTAATGGAACTTTCCTTAAATAATAAGTAGCATCTATTTAAAGCCATCAGCAAATATTATATGCAATGGCGATAAGCTAGAAGCATTTCAAATAATATCAAGGGTGAAACAAGGGTATCCAGTATCACATGTCATATTATATCTGGTACTAGAAATGTCAGCAGTAGCAATTAGAGGAGAAAAAGCAATCAAAGGAATCAAATTAGGCAAAGAAGAGACCAAGTTATCACTCTTTGAGGATGATATGATAATATACTTAGAGAATCCTAGAGAATAAAGTAAAAAACTCTTTTATAAAATAAATAAATTTGGCAAAGTAGCATGATATAAAATAAACCCATAACAATCCTGGGCATTACTATATATCTCTAATGAAATTCAACAGCAAGAGTTAGAAAGAGAAATCCCATTTATAGTCACTATAGACATTATAAAATATTTGGGAATTTACCTGCCAAAACAAACCCAGGACCTACATGAACACAACTACAAAGCACTTTTCACACAAATAAAGTCAGATCTAACTAACTCGAAGAAAAAAAAAAAACTTCAATTGCTCATGGATAGGTTGAGATAATATGATAAAAATGACAATTTTACTTAAGTTAAATTACATATTTAATGCCATACCAATCAATTTACCAAAGAAATCACTTTATACACCTAGAAAAAATAGGAAAAAAATTCATTTGGAAGAAAAAAAGGTCCAGAATATCAAGGGAATTAATGAAAAGAAATGCAAAGAAGGTGGCCTAGCTATACCAGTTTTTATTCTTTATTATAAAGCAGCAGTTGTCAAAACTACTTGCTACTGGCTGAGGAATAGAGCAGTGGATCAATGGAATAGATTGGGTACACGAGACTTGGCAGTCAATGACTATAATAATCTACTCTTTGATAAACCCAAAGATCCCAATTTTGGGGATAAGAACTCAGTATTGGACAAAAAGTGCTGGGAAAACTGGAAGGCAGTATGGCAGAAACTGGACATAGACCACTAGCTAACACTGAATAACAAAATCAAATCTAAATGGTTGAGTGATCTAGATATAAAGGACGATGTTGTAAGCAATCTGGGAAAGCAAGGAATAGTTTCCTGTCAGATTTCTGGAGAGGGGAAGAATTTATGACCAAACAAGAATTAGAAAACATTATAACACGTAAAATGGATAACTTTGATTACATGAAGTTGAAAAGCTTCTGTACAAACAAAGACAATGTAACCAAGATTAATTGGGATGTGGGAAATTGGGAAAGAAATTTTACAATCTATGTCTCTGATAAAGGATTCATTTCTAAAATATACAGAAAACTGAGTCAAATTTGTAAGTATACAAGTCATTCCCCAATTGATAAATGGTCAAAGGATATGAACAGACAGTTCTCAGAGGAAGAAATTAAAGATATCTATAAGCATATGAAAAAATATTCTAAATCACTCTTGATTAGAGAAATGCAAATCAAAATAACTCTGAGGTACCACATCTCTCCAGTCAGATTGCCTAAGATGATAACAAAGGAAAATGACAAATGCTGGAGAGGATGTGGAAAAACTGTAAGGCTAATACATTGCTGGTGGAGTTGTGACCTAATCCAACCATTTTGGAGAGCAATATGGAATTATGCCCAAAGGGCTATCAGTTGTTTTATACCCTTTGACCCAGCAATACCACTTCTAGGGTTCTTTCCCAAAGTGATAACAGAAGCGGGAGGAAGACCCATATGTACAAAAAATATTTTAGCAGCTCTTTTTGTGGTAGGAAGTAATAGGAAATTAAGGGGATCCCCATTAACTGGGGAATGGCTAAAGAAGTTATGGTGTATGAATGTAATGGAATGCTATTTTGTCATAAGAAACGAAGAGCAGATGGACTTTTTATCTACCTGGAGAAGCTTATATGAACTTATGCTGAGTGAGAAGAGCAGAACCAGGAGAAATTTGTACACTATTACAGATACATCATATGTATAATGACCAACTTAATAGACAGGAGTCCTCTCAGAAATGCAGGGCTACAGGTAAATTCTGGGAGACTCATGATGGAGAGAGATGTCTACATTCAGAGAAAGAACCAGAAAGAATAGAGTTTGAAAGCAGATTGAAGCAAATTACCTGATCTCTTTCTCTTTCTTGTTTGGCTTTGTTTCCTCTTGCCCGTTGTTCCTTCCATCTGACCATCTGATACAATCTTTCTTTTCAACCTGACCAATGTCTAATGTGAAAGTATCTGTGGATCCTATACCTGATTGTATGCTGCCATGGGGTGGGGGGGGGATTAAAGAGGGGGAGCAAAATTGAAACACTAAAAACTGGGGAAATGAATCTTGTTAATTTAAAGTAAACGAACAAGTTAAAAAAGAATGAAAAAAAGAAATCACAAAGAGGTAGCTGAAATAAGGTTTGAAATTCAGAAATTTTCTTCTTGTAGAAAGATTATCTTAGGGTATCCATAATACAAACTGATGCACCTTTATTTACAGGATCCTTTCAGGTGAGCCTGAAGGACAAATAACACAGGGGTGAGAACTTGAAAGATCTTACCAAATACAAGCTTTGTTGTAAGACATTGAAAGTGATCTTTCTGGCAGAGAATGAAAGGGCAGGGAGTTCTCAGGATTAAGAAGGGCGTTTTAAAGAGGAAATCAAAATCCACATTCTGATAAGCACCAGGAACAGGCTGGAGAAAGTGGTAATTAGTCAATCAAGATCTGGGAATAAATTATGAATCTACCCTTTATCTGAGAAAAGAGCAAATTAAACACTGTTTAAAAACAGTGGCATTAGTTCTAAGAGAACTTCACTTGCTTAGGAATATCTAGAAATGTGATTTAAACCTTGTATTAATTAATACATTGTGCTTTAAAATTAATTCAGGATTAATAAAATGTGTGATAATTGTATGAAGAGCTATATACTTTGTTGAAAATGTACAAGTCTGTTTATATTGTGTGCCTCTGAAATATCCAAACCTCTCTCAGTTATTTCTGATTAAGGATAGACAAACTCCCAAGTTCATAAACCTGTAAAGAAGTATCCATGGCTGTTCAAAACTGCCCAAAATAGAAGGATAGTGACTTGGAAGAATTAATTGTCCTTTAAAGGTCTTCCCTTGCAGCTCCATATCATTTAAGAGACTAGAAAAATTAGAGTCTCAAAGTACTGCATACAATTAGCCTTTAGATATTTTATTACATGAGTTGCAAAGCAGTACTGTGCAGAAGAAGGAGTAGTAGCAGGTTTTATCCTTTGTCATGATAAAGATTCTTCTTTTCTCTAATACAAAGCCCCTCTCTCTCTCTCTCTCTCTCTCTCTCTCTCTCTCTCTCTCTCTCTCTCTCTCTCTCTTTCTCTCCCTCTCTCTCTCTCTCTCTGTCTCCCTCATATCAAGGCTAGGAGGTGAAATGGATAGAGTGCAGACTCTGGAGCCTGGGGGATTTTTCTTACTGAGTGTAATTGTAAATTGGCCTCAGACACTTAAAAGCTATGTTACCCTGCATGAATCACTTAACCTGTTGCCTTAGTTTCTTTATCTCTGAAATGAGTTGGTGGAGGAAATGGCAAGGTACTCTAGTATCTTTGCCAAGAAAACCCAAATGATGTCACAAAGAGTCAAACACAACTGAAAAAGTCCTGAACAATAACAACAAAAATAGGAATAATATAATATAAATGTCCTGGCCTCTTTCACAAGACGGTTGCATGAATTTAATGAAACAATATACTATGTATTACATTTTTATCATTCCTTTTTCAGGGAGAATTGGGGGTGAGGGGTGGGGGTCTAGACGTCTGTAACTGATATAGAAACTTACTCTACTAGTGCAAATAGGGAATCATTTTACAGGTAGTTGCCTGGATCTTTGTGACATTAAATGACTCACTCAGAATCACACAGCGAGGGGTCTAGACATGAACCAATGAATTAGCTAAACTAGGCCTACTTACTCTTCTTATTTATGAAAAGAAAATCAACCAATTAACAAACATTGCTTAAATGATTACTGATTTTTAAGACATGGGACTAGTCATACTGAAACACTTGTGAAACACTCCCTGAACTGTAGAAACTTACAATCTAATGAGAGGGAACAACTGTATGCATATGTGTATATATAGAATGACAAGAGGTTGGGGATCTTAGTCTGCTCCACTTTTCAAGCATTCTGCAATCAATATGTTTTCTTTAATTCTCTAAAAAATCCAGGTCATCCTGTAATTTGTGCTACTTATTTATATACTTTAGAAGACCAGCACTGAATTAGATTTATTTTTGTAATAATCCTTCATCTTGTGGAAAAGTGCTTAGAAATCATAGCCTAACCTTTTCTTTCATTGCCTAAGCACTTTCAGCTCATTTAAACTTCCATATAATTTCCTCATTTGTTGGTGACTTTCATTATATTTATTTATTCTTTTTCAGTTACTTCATATTAATCTTTTTTTTTTTAATTTTAGAATGGACCTTTTATTAAAATGTCATGTTGGCTGATCAGGCCACACAGCAGGCTGAGTAGGCTGATCAGGCCACATGTCTCAAGCACAGCAATAGTATTAGCAGCAGCCTGCAACAGCCCCGATATGGGCCAGAACCTTAACTTGTAAAGGAGGCCTAAAGTTAGCAGTGATTGGTCAGGACACACCTTGAAACTCCGGAGTCTGACCCAGAAGCCCGCCTGCTTCTATGCAGGTGAGCTAAGTGGAAAGGGCTGAGACCCAGTGGAGGAAGGATGGAGCTGACCTGGCAATCTGCTCAATTACTTGAGGTGGGGCAGGGGAAGGGGGTCAATTGGGAAAACCAGGCACAACATTCCCCACTTCTTTGGTGGGTGTGTCAAACCCTTGACACCCTGGCCAATCATATAAGACAGTCAGCTTTGTTCCCAAGGGCTGGTAGTGGGGATCCTTAACAATTAGCAATTTAACACTTAATAGGGACTGCATAGTCACAAGAAGAGGAGGGGGCCACATTTTTCCATTGGTCCTCTAGTTGAATTTCTCCAGGAAAGAAGCTGTAGCAATAGAAGTCAGGTCCGGATTCTTGGGAAAGCTGTCTGGATCTGATGTCTTTTCCAAGGCACAGGGGGTAAGCCTCAGAAAACTAGAGTTCAAATGTACAATACACAGGCTCCAAGAAACACAATTTTACATATAAAGGTCCAGGTGAAATATGGAAGGTCCAATAAAAATATGGTTTTGCCTTTTTGTCTTCCTGTTCTTCCCCTCCCCTGCAACTACTTCCCCTTGCTTCTTCTACATGACATAGTTAACCCCACGCTGTTTCTCTCCATCTCCTCTTGCCACATTCCTCTCTAACCTCTTAACTTCATGCCTTAAGTATTATATCTTCCCACTAAATTCGACCTGTGCCCTCTATCCATATATACCTGTAAATATATATACAAACATTCACATATGTATTCATATGCCCATATACCCTTCTTCAATTATTTTCATACTGAGAAAGGTTTCATCAGTCACAGTTATCGATATTCCATGTAGGAATGAAAATAGTTCAACTTTGATAAGTTATTCTCGATTTCTTTTCCATGTTTACTTTCTCAAGCATCTCTTGCTTCTTGTGTCTGAATGTTAAATTTTCTATTCAACTCTTCTTTTTTCTCAAGAATGCTTGAAAGTCCTCCATTCCACCAAATGACCTTATTTTTCCCTGAAACATGATATGTATATGTATGTATAGGTGGGTATATATGTATATAAATATATGAATATGTATGTGCTTGTAGGCATATTTATGTTCATGTATTCATAGACAGAGGGCAAAGTAAGAGTTGAATATGAAGGGATGATATCTAAAAATAAAATTAAGAGGTGAAAGAGAAATTTATTGACAATAGTAAGGGAGAGATAGATTAGGGTAAATCATTTCTTATAAAAGAGGCAAGAGAACACTATTAAAATGGAGGGGGAGAGTAGAAATACCATTACTTGGTGGTTATGTTTTGGGGTCTTTTTACAGAGGTTGTAGGTGAATTATTTCAATTCCTCTTTTACTTTCTGTTTCTAGAATATCAATGCAGTTTTCCTTAATAATTTCTAGAAAGATAATGTCTAGGCTCTTTTTCTAATCATGGCTTTCAGTTAGTCAATTGATTTTAAATTATCTCTCCATCTATTTTCCAGGTCAATGGTTTTTTCCAATGAAATATTTCACATTGCTTTCTATTTTTTTTCATTCTTATGAGCATTTCTATTTATAAAATCTTGATTTCTCATAAAGTCTTTAGCTCCAATTGGCTCTAATCTCATTTTGAAGGAATTATTTTCTTTAGTCAGCTTTTGAAGACCGTTTTTCATCTCACCAATTCTGTTAAGGCATTCTTCTTATTGTTTTTTTGGGCCGCATTTTTTCTTTTGTGTTACTCTATTGTTTTTCTTTTCAACAAAGGCTTTATTAAATTCTCATTTACATCATCCATTTCCACCAGATTTTGAGTTACAATTTTTCCCCATTTTTCCCCTACCCACCATCCCAGAATAGCAGTGCCACAAGATATTCCCTCATCCAATCTGTTCTCTCCCATATCTTCTCTCATACCACCTTTGACTTTACCATTAGAGCAAGGTGGATCTCTGTGCCCCAATGCCTGCACATCTTATCTCCCAATTACATGCAAAATAGTGTTAATAATGGTACTTGTATATATTTGAAATATTTAATTTTAAGAACTCAAATTTTAGATCCATTCCCTTCCTCTCTTGTCACCCATTCCCTCTGGGAAGATAAGTAACTCAATATGTGTTTTACATGTATAGCTATGCAAAACATTACCATAGTAAATATATTGTAAAAGGCTGCTTATAATTCCCTCCCACACATCTCACCCCCCACCTGGTCCATTTCCTACTTTGATCCTGTCCCTCTTTGAAGGTGGGTACTCCAACCTCCCCTTCCCCCAGAATGCCCTCCCCTCCATCATCCCACCTCGCATCCACCTTTGCCCTACTCTGCTGCAGGGTGAAATATTCCATTTAGTATGTATGCCATTCTCTCCCTGAGCCAAATTTAATGAGAATGTGGCTTTGCCCTTTTGACTTCCTATTCTTCCCCTAACCCAAAGCCACTTCCCCTTGCTTCTTCTACATGAGATAGTTTACCCTACCCTGTCTCTCCCCATCTCCTCTTCCCACTTTCCTCTATCACGTCATAATTTCACTCCTTAAGTATCATCCCTTCCCAACAAATTCAACCTATGTTCTCTATCCATGTATAATGTAAAAATATATACACACATTCATATATGTATTCTTATGTGCATATATCCTTCTTCCACTACTTTCATACTGAGAAAGGTTTCATCAGTCACAATTATTGTTTTTTCATGTAGTAATGTAAATAGGTCCACTTTGATAAGTTCCTTTTGATTTCTTTTCCCTGATTAACTTCTCAGGTATCTCTTGCTTCTTGTGTCTCGATGTCAAATTTTCTATTCAACTCTGTTTCTTTTTTTCTTCAAGAATGCTCGAAAGTCCTCTATGACCATATTTTCCCCTGAAAGAAGATACTCAGCTTTGCTGGGTAGGTGATTCTTGGTTTTAATCCCAGCTGCTTTGACCTCCGGAATATCACATTCCATGCCCTTCTATCCCTCAGTGAAGAAGCTGCCAGGTCCTGGGCTATTCTGATTGTGTTTCCTCAATACTGAAATTGTTTCTTCCTGACTGCTTAGAGTATTTTCTCCTTGATCTGGGAATTCTGGAACCTGGCTAAAATATTCATGGGAGTTTTCTTTTTGGGATCTTTTTCAGGAGGCAATCTGTGGATTCTTTCAACCTCTATTTTGTCCTCTGGGTCTAAAATATCAGGGTAATTTTCCTTGAGAATTTCCCAAAAGATGATTTCTAGGTTCTTTTTTTGATCATGGCTTTCATGTAGTCCAATAATTTTAAAATTATCTCTCCTGGATCTATTTTCCAGGTCAGTGGTTTTTCCCATGAAGTATTTCACATTGCCTTCTATTCTTTCATTTGTTTGGATCTGTTTAACAGCATCTTGATTTCTCATAAAGTCATTAGCTTCCATTTGCTCCAGTCTAACTCTGAAGGAATGAATCTCCTCAGTGAGATTTTGAGATTCTTTCTCCATCTTTCAAATTCAGCTTTTTAAGGCATTCTTCTCCTCATTGCCCTTTTGAGCCTCCTTTGCCATTTGAATTAGTCTATTTTTAAGGAGTTGTTTTCCTAAGTCAGGCTGTTGACCCTTATTTTATATTTTTCCTGCATCCTTCTCATTTCTCTTTCCAATTTTTCCTCCACTTCTCTTATTTGATTTTTAATGTCCTTTTTAAGTTCCTCTATGGCCTGCAACTCCCTCATATGTTCCTTTGGGGCTTTTGGAGCAGGACCTCCAACCTCACAGTCCTCCTCCTGCTCCATGCTTAGATCCTCCTTGCCCCCAAAATAGGAGTACAATGTTGCATTTTTCTGTTTATTTTGTTTCCTTTGCCTTGGCATGTTGCCACTTAATTACTTGACTTTTGGCCTTTTTCGCACAGTAGCAATCTGTAACCAGACAGGGTAGCTTCTGTCCCAATGTTGGTATATTCACACCTTCAGGTTCTGGCAAGCTGGATACTCACCCCACGACCTCCACCCCATACCACAATCCAGATCCAGGGAGGTTCAAGCAAGAGCAATTAACCCCCAAGAATGATACCTAGATCCCCCTACAGTTAGCAGGCCAGGAGCTGGAGCTGCCACTGAAATTGCAAAACAGCTCGTCTCCTCAGTGGCTTCTAGCCCCTAGGGGAGGAAGCTGACGCATTCCCCAAATACTTGTCCCAAAGTCCATAGGGCACTAACCTCTTACTTTGTCCTAGGCATATCTGTGTTGATAATTCTGAAACTGACACAGCTGCTGGTGTTCTGTGGTCCCTGTGGCCGGCTGCTGGCCCGGCCACCCTGGGGCTAAAACCTTGGCTCATGTGGACCTGGGCTCAGCTCGCAGGCGTGCTGGGCTGTAGGCTCCCAGAGTGATGTGCTGGCCCTTCCTACATGGCTGCTGGGCTGTCCTCAGCAGGAGCTTAGCTTCTCTATGTTGTTCTGTGGGTGCTCGGCTTCAGAAGTTGTTCGGAGTCCCGTTTTACATCATTTGTAGGTAATCTGGGGGGAGAGCACCTTGGAAGTGCTTTTTCTACTCCGCCATCTTGGCTCCTCCCCAAGTTAGTCTATTTTTTAGGGTGATATTTTTCTGTACTTTCTTTTTTGCTATCCTTTAACAAGCTGTTGAATCATTTTTCATGATTTTCTTGCAACACTCTCATTTCTTTTCCCAATTTTTCCTCTACTTGTCTTGCTTGATTTTCTGCATTCTTCTTGATCTCCTCCATGGCCTGTGGCAAATTCATATTTTTCTTGCAGCCTTTTGAAGTAGGAATTTTGACTTTGTTGTCTTTTTATGGTTCTATGTTTTGATCTTCTTTGTCACACACACACACACACACACACACACACAAATTCAGTTTGATTTCTCTTATCTCTTTCCTCATATTTCTATAGCCAAATACTTGACTCTTGAGCTCTTTGCCACAGTAGTTGAAAGTGCTGTGTCCCAACTTTCTGATGCTTTGGGCAGCTTTTTGTCAGAGTTTCTTTGATTCACCTGCATCTCAATTGTGAGGAGCACTGCCTCTCCACAGCTTCAACAAAATCTGTGATGCCAATGCTCCTCACCCCAGAACTGACACTCAAGTCTGCAATCCAGATCCAAGTAGGTCAAAGCAAGAGAATTCTGCCTCAACAACAGCAAAGAGAATCCTGCAATTGCCCTCTGGTCAGTCTCTTGGTCCCTCCATCATCAGTGAGCCTGGAGCTCTAGAAGTACCTACCATAGCTCCTGCAGTCACTGCTTCCACCTCTACCAAACCAGGAGCAGGGGCCAGACTGTGCTCCACTCTCATCCAGTTCCAGCAGAGTTTTCCCACTCACCTTTAACTTTCTTTTTTGTGTTTATGGGTTGAGAAGTCTGGAAACCACCATAGCTTCCACTGTTCCAATCCGCTGAGATCTTTTCTGGCCAATGTGTGCTGCCACTCTGTGCTGGCACAGCCCACACTCTGCTCTACTCCTGCCCTGGTGCAATAGACCCCTCCTGTCAGTTTTTCAGTCTGTCTTCAGCTGGAGATATATTTCACTCTATTATTTTGTGAGTTCTATAGCTCTAAAATTTGTTTAGTGTCTTTTTTTTACAGGTATTTGAGGTAACTGAGGACAAGCTCAAGTAAGGTCATTTTACTCCGCCATCTTGGTTTTACCCCCCAAAAATTATTATAATGGGTGACTTTCTATATGGCAACAACAGAAAGAACTGTGAGATAAATGTAGTCAATGTAAAAGTGAAATATACCACAACATATATTAAGCCTATATTTTGGGGGTTAGACAAGGTCTCAAATTTGGAATCAATGGAAGGGCAATGATTCTTTGAGATCAGTTGGAACAATTTAATTTTCTATTATGAATTATAATTAAAATAAAATGCTGTATCAGGAAATTGAACTTTTGTTTAGAGTTTAACCCACAATGACATTTTAAAGATTTCATTGAGCACATTCCAGCTTAATAGTATAGATATAATTGCAGATGGATAACTGATATTTACTATGACTTGACATTGATTGTTTAGTAACATCTTGACAATGTATCATGTCTGGAATCTTGTTTTGAAAAATATGGAAAGGTGTATATTCCATGAGAACTATCTCTACTAATTGGTAGGACTTCCAGGCATTCTCTACTCAGAGGCCAAGGATTAATTAGGCCGGAGAGACTGAAGTACACTCTCCCTTCTGAAAGAAACTGCTTCACAACAGTGGTAAGGTACACTGGGAAATTAATATGGGATGTCCCTGCCTGTGGCATAGTTGTTCTGAGAATAAATAAATTGAAGACTTCATTTGCCTATTTAGTTGAACTGAAAAAAAATTTCCAGGGGAAAAATCACTGTAAGAGTAAGCTGCAAGTGTTAATACAGGAATGGTATCATCTGTGCTCTGGGGGATTATACAGAGGTGAATTCCTATGAGTAAAGTTAAATGTAGCTATAAAAGAGTACAACTTTTTTCCCCTTTTGAATTGAACAAGTTAAAATAAATTTAAAAATCATCTAGATGCAGTTTCTTTGAAAAAAAAATAGTAATCAAGAGGGCTCAACTGCCATGCCCATAGTGAAATTTAATTATGTCTGTAGAATGAAATCTTAAATTTTAGTATATCATAAATAGGGGAATTGACTCCCATTTATTGGTACAGGGTGCTCATTGAATTTGCCTTCTCCAATGGTTTGTCAATCAATTTCTTGTCTCTTCCATGTGAGTGCTACCTGAATTATTTGTCTTAGAATTACTTTCACAAAGATTAACAATTATTCAATCTATGTAAATATTGTTTAAACCTGACAGGGATCATGGACACCATCTAGTTCAATAATATAGATGAAGTATAGAAGGGTAAAATGCTTTCCCAAGATCATAAAAATAGTGCATAACAAGGTTGGTATTTGAACCCAAATCCTCCTACTGCCAATGCAAGGCTTATTTTTCTATAATTGAATCTCTATCACTTGTCTATTCCTGATTCTTTTCTTATATTTTATCAGTGAAAATAATTACTTCTTACAAAGTATTACTTCAGAAAGTATGGTGTAGGGTAAAGAGCCTTGGGCTATGACTCAAAAATTTCTTTTTATTTTAGTATTTTTTGGAGGGCAGAAGGTAAGGCAATTAGGGTTAAGTGACTTGCCCAAGGTCACACTGGTAGTTTTGTGTTAAGTGTCTGAGGTCAGATTTGAAATCAGGTCTTCCTGACTCCAGGGCTGGTGCTCTACTCATTGTGCCACTCACAATTTCAATGTGTACAACAGACCTTTTGTGTGATCACAAATGAGATATGTACACTTTGTGTCTACTAATCTGAATCTGGAAATTTGTTGTTGCTCAGTTGTGTTTCAGTCATGACCAATACTTTGCAACTCCATTTGGGGTTTTCTTGGCAAAAATACTAAAGTGATTTTCCATTTCCTTCTCCAGCTCTTTTTATAAATGAGAAAACTTAGATAAACAAGGTTAAATGACTTGGCCAGGGTCACACAACTAGTAGTATCTACGGCTGAATTTGAACTCAAGAAGAGGAGTCTTACTGATTCCTGTCCCAGCATTCTATCCACTGTGCCACCTAATTGGCTATCTAGAAAATAAGAGTAATTATCCCTGTAAAAAACCTGGAAAATAGATAATTGTATCTCCCCATGGACTTCAGGGCTTCAAAATCAAATAATTAAAGGGAAAGTACTTTCCAAAATATAAAGCTTTATGTAACACAATTATGATTATGATTTCTCCAGAATGTTAATTTGACTTTGCAATCATAAAGAATAAGCACAGATCCTGCCTTTTGAAATACTAGTTGGATGATCCTGGAAAAATCATTTAACCTTTCAGTACTCACAGGTATGTGGGTGAGTGTGTCTATCTTTGGCTCTCTGGTTCTGTTTCTGTCTTTGTCCAAATTGAAAAAAAGCATCCTACCTGTATTGAGAGAGGGATTTCCCACCCTGCGAATCCGCTATATCAAACACATCACAGATCCTGGTTAAAATAGTTATTTCTTTGTTTAAATGCTTCTCCAATAAATAGTTGGCTTGGAAACTTAATTAGGGTGACTTCCAAACAAACAATTAGTTATCTGCAAAACTGCAATGTTAATGAAAGATACAAAGGAGAATTTGGTAATCTTACTATTACTAGAAAAATGACTCCTAATGAATAGTTATACTATCTGAATTGTGGATTAAGAAACCACACTCTTCTTCGATTATTTCAGTTTATTTTTTAAGGCATTCAGACTGATAACTTGGGACTCTATAAACAATTAGCCAGCTATTTTTCCTTGATTTTATAATGTTTCTATGACATCCCTAAGCACAACTTTCATAGTTTCCTAAAATAGATGTTCAGTCATTTCAGTTGAGTCTGACTCTTCGTGACCTTATTTAGGGTTTTCTTTGCAAAGATATTGAAATAGTTTGCCATTTCCTTCTCCAGCTCATTTTACAGATGAGAAAACTGAGGCAAACAGAGCTAAATGCCTTGTCCAGCATGACATAGCTAGTAACTGTCTAAGGCCAGATTTGCACTCAGGGAAAGGAATCTTCTTGATTTCATGCCCAGTGCTCTCTCTACATTGTATCATGAAGTTGACCTCTCCCCCAAAGCAGACAGTGAATGTATTATTGTTACCAAGGCAACATGAGTCAATAAACTGTTCTGGCAAAGTCCTTAAGTAGTTTTATATAATATAATGTACAGCATACCATAGTATAGCATAGAAGAATATAATATGATGGAGTATGATACAGCCTAGTACAGAACAGGATAGTATGACATAGTTATAGTGAAGTAGCATTAGTGTAGTTTAGAGTAGTATAGAGTCATATAGAGTTTAGGATAATGCAGTAGACTAGAAAAAGGTATAGAGCATTGTCTAATACAATGTAATATAGCATTGTAGAGTAATTTTGCAAAGTATATATTATGGGCATAATAGTGTATACTATGTAAAGTATAGTGTAATAGCATAAAACAGAAATAATATATAGTAGCATCTAATGTGTTATATAAAGTATAGGGGTGTACATGTGTATGTGGAGTAGAGTGTAGGGTTATACAACATAGTATTGTGTAATATCATATAATAGTATCATTTTACAGAGAGGTTTTTAGAGTATTTAAATCAATTACATGCAAACTCATACGTACTTTTATTTTCAAATAGACAAATCACTAGTCATTCTTTTGGTGGGGAGGAAATTGTCTTTTGAAGGGGGGAGGTTGGACAGAATGATAATTTAGAGTTTACAAAATAATTATAAATATTTTAAAGTGTATGTTTAAAATGTTATTGCCACTTTTTCCTCCTCGTTCTTTAGGAGAAAAAAAAGAGAAAAGAATCAATTCTTACTCCATTTCTGTCTCACAATTTCTTTGATACTTATTCCCAACTGTGTGTAGTAAAATATATGAAGAATTTTGTGGTAGTATTTCAATGGAATGACATTTTTCTTTCTAAAATATTAAAGACAAAATGTCATGTGTATATATTTTTTATGTTCCTGGGCAGCTCCATGGCAAGATGAATAGAACCCCAGGCTTAGAATAAGGAAGACCTGAGTTCAAATGCGGTCTCATACACTGGGCAACTCATTTAATCCTGTTTACCTCAGTTTTCTCACCTACAATGAGCTGGAGAAGGAAATAGAAAACCATTCTAGTATGTTTGCCAAGAAAATCCCACATGGGGTCACAGAATAGAACACAAAGGAAATGACTGAACAACAACAAAAACTATTATGTGCCCTATTCAATCAATCAATCAATCAGTCAACAAACTTTTTCCCTCTCTGTTCATAAATTTCCCCAATTTCTATCTTTTCATGGGGGAATCTTTTATGCCCAGGCCACCAGTAGCCCAAGACTTACAAATTCCAAGAAGCATTTTAACTCATGGCTGAGTAAAATTGAGAATGGTACTAAAACAGAAATACCTTCAATCTGCAATGGAAAGAAAATAGGCCCTTGTTTTCTATGAACTTGGAAACCCTTGAGCTGACAGGCTTGGAAGCTAGGAAGCATATGACGCAGCCAAACCAACAGTTTCTATTTTCTATTTCCCTAAATGTCATGACAAAATTTCTGGCAAGTTTTACTGAGGATACAATGGAAAAGCAATACTACATTTCAGAGATGAAAGAAATTTGTGAGAAAACTAGTTTTATATATTTTTAGACAGCTATGCATCTTTCCATGGAAGTCCTCCTATTTTATTCTCATGCTGACCCTTGTCTTACCAATGACCCTTTCTTCAAAATAACTGTGACAGTAAATGTTAACTGAGGCAGACCCTAATGATATGATAAGGCTTCAAGTACAAACCTGGCATTGGACTATACTTCTATCATCCAAAAAAAAGCCTCACTAAGTTCATAGAGTATGATCACCAGAAGGCTGACCACATGGTGAATAAATTTTTGGACACAACAATCAGAATGACTCTCTATTAAGGCAGTGAGGTTATGATTTGCACTGCTTAAAAAGCATTCACATGAATACATAAATGGAATGATCTTTTCGGGTGTATAGGATTTATCATATATTTTCACAAAATTTTCCTTAAAGATATATAAATACATAAACACAAACATATTCTAAATGTAAGTTCATTGTGATTAAATATAGTTTCTTTTTTTATTTAATCCCATAATGCCTAGTACAATGACTGGTGCATAGTAGGTAGTTAAACATATTTATTAATTGAATGGTTGTTTTTAAAAGGCTACAGTCCAAATAATTATGTTTTCCTCAGAACACCTCATTTTTTGTGACACACAACATTGATTTCTGTGATATATGTTTTAGGTCTTGGAATTTATTAGTATATCTCGCGTAAGCATGCTTAAAAGCAATGTTATAATTAGCAAAATTTTGCACCTTAATCAAGTGAAGTTTGATCAGAAGAGAAAGGTAACTGCAAAGGAGATGGAGAGGAAAATCAAGTAAGCCTTCAAGGAAGAGCTGATGTTTGATTTAGGTTTTAAAGGATGGTTTGCAATCCATAGGGAGAACAGCAAAAAGTGGGCTATTCCATGAATCAATAAATAAGTGTTTATTAAATGTCTATTATGTGCCAACTATTAGGAACTATGATTATAGGAATGAAATAGCACCTACTGGGAAAACAAAGCCTCCTATATAGGGGGAAAAAAGTGGCCATTGGGGGAATAGCAATCTTTTCTGCGAGGACATGTGTGTTTAGAACCAGAGTTAGAAATTGACTAGTAAAACATCCCAAAGACTTTAATTTTTTTTTCTAACAAAGGAGTCATATAAAATAGCTATACATTCAGGACAATGATTAATCTGGAAAGCTGAAGAATAAAGTTAAAAGTACAGTAATATAGATCAAAAGGGATAGAGAATAAAAGTAGGAAAATCTGTCAGGAAGATGCTGCTCTCTAACTCTGAATTCAGTTTTATTTAAAATGTCTAGTCACTTCTTGGGCAGCCAGCTGGCCCAGTAGATAAAGCACCACACCTGGAGTCAGGACAACTCAACTCCCTGAACTCAAATCTGGCCTGAAACACTTACCCAGTTTACCTCAGTTTCCTTATCTGTAAAATGATCTGGGAAAGGAAATGGCAAACACTCCAGTATCTCTGCCAAGAAAACCCCAAATGAGGTCATTAAGAGTAAGAAATGAATAAAACAACTGAAAAACCATAGCTACCTCTTCTAACCAATATCCATATTTCTACATTAATTATCCTGGCTGTGACTCCTTGACTGTGTTCCACCAATCCTTAAAATTTTCTGCGAGCTTGGTCTAGTTCCTGGACTTAGCCTTTTTCCATTACAATCCAAAACCCTACACTGGCCAATAGGGTCTATTGGCTGGTGACAAAATGTCTACCCCAGCATATTCCAAATTTTGCAATGAGAAACTGTCAATGAAGCCTTCATAGCAACGTTTCACAAGAGTGCTTACAAGAATAGCAGAGTTTCAGGATGTTATCATTTCTGTTTCTTTTCTGAACTTCTGTAATCCCTAAAGCATTTATGTCAAAGGTAATTCCCAAGGCAACATAATAAGAATGCATCAGAATTTGAAAGGTTTAGGTTTCAGAGCTGACACTACACTCCTGGCAGCCCAATTTGAACAAACCCTGACCTTAAGCCTCTTTGAAGCAACACTGGGCTCTCACTTTATTTTTAGGCACACAACCTAAATTCCTTCCAGATTTTGGGTATTACCAGAGCTTCATTCTACGAGGAGATAACCTCATGGCTGTGTGCCTGCTTTGGGCTTTGAATATAACAGGATCCATGGGTAATGGGTCTCATGACCCTTCCAAATTCTAGTAAAATTATATTGCTGTACAATAAAGTGCCTGGACAGCTATTGCTGTAGGGATATCCTTAATCTCACACCATCACTTCCAAGCAGGAGTGAGGATCAGAAAAATAATTCACTTGTATCAAACAAGAAATTTAGCTGCCACAAAGTAAAGATATCTTATATAAAAGCTACCATTATACACTTAATGAGAGTAGGCAAAACAGAGCCCAAAAGGGATACTTGATGCTTAAAGAATAATTAATATTATTTTCTTAAAATGTGAAAAAATAGAATGAAATGTGGCTCAGGTTAGGTCATTAGAATACCTAAAGTATCCCCCTTTCTTGCATTTTTAGGTAGTTATTGCCTTTCTCACAACATAATTTGATGTTTCATTTTTGTTGTTATATTT